>PVIC010000201.1:90127-149337 GCA_004025085.1 Thryonomys swinderianus
GCTTTGTAGTTCAGGCTGGCCCTGAGCTCACTATGTAGCCCAGGCAAGCCTCGAACTCAGCAATCCTCCTGTCTCTGCCTCCCGAGTGCTGGGATTACAGGCGTGAGCCACCATGCCTGGTTTAGGTTTGCTTTTTAATCTTTTAAAGACAACTTTTTCATTTGTTGTCAATAGTGTGAACATGGCTAATTAATCAAGATTCCAAGAAGCCCTTTGGAAGATGGCAGCATCAACTCTCCATTTCAAGTAGATCATGAATAACACAATATCAGTGACACAAAAAGTCAGTTTTCCTCAATCATTTAATAAAGCAATAGTTTAAATAGTGAGAAAACAAACTTCCAGAGAAGTAGAACAGAGGCTTAATCTTAAATTTTAGTGTGCCTGTGTGAAGAACTTAGGCAGGAGAAGGTGGTGAACCTATGAGAACTTGATACTTGCACTAAAGAGACTTCCTTACAGTCTTTATTTGTACCTTCATGGCCTTCTCAGAGTTGCTGACATGCAGCCCCAGTAACCCCTATGTCTGTCCTAGAAAAGGACACCATTGGGAGGACAAGGCCAGCATTTAGCACTGCTGTGACAAAACCGACTTTTTGGTACTAAGAAGTGAGGACAAGTCTTAGGAAGGACTATCTCTGAATTTTCACTAGCCCTCCTTGGAAGGCATTCAGGTTGCCTGAGCTGAGGCAAACAGGATCATCCATCAATTTAGGTGTGTGTTTTCAGCGAGCTTAAGAGCTAGTGGGATCGGTTTTCACCATCTCACCTGCTGATAATGCACTCCTGTCCTGGAGAACTTTGGGAGAGCAGAACTGTGGTCTCCTGTAACAGCACAGCCAGGCCCTGAGTGCACCCTCGGCCTCAAGGAAGAGAAGACACAGAAGGCCTAGGGCCAGCAGGAGCTGCTGGCATGCCTAGCTGGCTGCCAGACTCTTGGATTGGGAGGTGTTAGTTCAGCCTACTGATTTAGGCTTGTTAGTGAGATGTCTCAATAATGAGGCTCCTTAATAGATTTCTCCTGCTCGGGGGCATGGATATATCAAAGCCAGGGATGAGCAGGGGATGCTAATGAAAGCTAAATTACTGAAGGTCCTTGCTTCTATACTTCCAGACAGAAAGCATGGTTTACTTGCATGGAAATGCCTTAGTGTACAGTTCATAGATGTGCGTGATATAAGGAAGAAGCTGTGACTCTAAACAAGCAAATAAAACTCTAACCCAGGAAGATGTCCCTGCATCATGTATTTTTAATCAAAGTATCGGCATGGTGTCCAGACACCTAAGTGGAAAGCTCACTAGAGCTGTTTGGTTTGGGAGAAGCAGCTTCCTGGTCAGAACTGTTAGCAATGTGTTACAAAGCTTTTTTTCTCCACCACTGAGCCACAACTTGTAGAATTTCAGTGCCTGAATGTTACTTCTTAATTTGCTTCTGGGCCGTGAAGCAAAATACTGTAGAATGTTTTTTGCAAGACACAGAGTCTCTACATAGGAGTCTCTTGCTTTGCTGGGAGGGGTGGCTCACACCTGTAATCCCAGCATTTGGGAGGCAGAGGTAGGAGGATTGCCAAGAGTTTGAGGTTTGCCTGGGCTACATAGTGAGCTCAGGAGCAGCCTGAACTACAAAGCAATACCCTATCTCAAAAAAACTTAAAAAAAAAAAAAGGGCTGGAGATTTAGCTCAAGTGGTACCGCACCAACCTTGGATGCAGAAGGGCTGAGTTCAATCCCTGGTACCACAAAAAAAATTTTTTTAAAAAGAGTTTCTGCTTCTTAAAAAGTGTCTTGAGGTTTTTGTTGGCATACATTGTCCTCTAGGTGGCATACGCAAGAGTATGTTAAATGTGCCATAATATATGTCCTTTAATCACATAAAATCCCATTCCTTTGTCATATTGTCATATTACTATATTGACAATTGTGCAAATAATTTAAACCAAAGAATAAAAGAGAAATACACTGTTACCTGAATTAACCAGGCCATCCATTCATGACATGTAACTTATTGTGCTCTGATTTCCGGAACAGTGTACTTAATGTTTTAATCAGACATCCTCAACTAGAAGGTAAAGGAGGACCAAACATGAGCATTAAGGCAGTGCTGGCAACACGCTGATGGTTTTCCAAATTTTTTAATTTGGAAAAAAGGAATGACTCTTCTGATGACAGAAGGGACAACTTCTGGGTACTTACCAATGAAAGACTAAAAATCCCTCCATGTTCTACGTTTTGAATGCCAGCCACCGTCGCTTAATGATGCCTTTGTGGGCTCCCTCTCTTCAGCCTTCCCTTTCTCTTGGGGAGTGGAGACAGCACCAAGCGTTGTCGGCATCGCTTTACCACAGCAACATCCGCATAGTCACTTTCTGTAGGAAGTTTTCTGGGGGAACAGTGTTTTTAGTATCATATATATGACAAATGATCACGAACCTCATCATATCATTAAGTAGGACAGTCTATTTCTGTTTCATTCAGTTACTAAGATTAGACAGGCCTGAAGCTTTGCAGATGTGCCATATATATATATGTAAATATGGAGCCCATTTGAAAATAGGTGTGTAGAATGTGACATGAGAAGCCAGCGTCTTTTTACCCGCTACCAGCTTACCTTTGCTGAGGTCTAGCTTCCCTTCTCCGCTGTCCTTCTGACTCTATGGAGACAGCTGGTGCTGGCGAATTGGCTGTTTGTTTTCAGCCAGGGTTTGAGGCTTCTGCAGCTGCTGCCAGCCCTGTCTTTTACCTGAACAGCAGGGCTTGGCAGGCATGCAGCCTCCCGGACTGAAGTTAGAAAGCTCTGCCATCGGCTGGACTGCTGGCCACCTGTTCCATGCCCCGTGTTCCGCTTCCCAGCCTTAATGCTCTGTAGCTACTCGTACTGACACCCCAAGATTGCTGCTTTGTTTTTCACTCCGTATCTGTGTGCCTCTACGACCTGTTCCCCTCCCTTTTTTGTTTCACCTTTATTTTTCTTTCTTTAGCAGCTCCTGCTAGCTCTTCTACCCTTGCTCCATTGTCTTCACCAGCTAGTGAGTATCATTTTCTTCATCCATCTCTCTGCAGGTTGCTTTCTGCCAGCCAGTTTGTCTGCCTAATATTGTCTCCTTTACCAGATGATAGTTCAGCTCAGACGATGAAAAGCCACTTCGGGTTTTAGAAAAACAAAGAAAAACAGACAGAGGCTCTCCGATTCCAGGGAGGCAAGAGAAGGGCATGGCCCTGAGTAGGAGGCCATGTACACCCTTCCCTGAGGCTGACACAACTGGCCCCGCCCCTCGGGACTCCCAATGGATTGAACCATTGCTCAGGAAAGTCAAAGGAGGGTCAGGCGTTTAGTTTAGTAGTTCTAGTGGCCGCCCTGCAAGCACAAGGTCCTCAGTTGGATCCCTGGTGCCAAAAAAAGGAAAAGCCAAAGGAATTTACTAAGAAAAATGTCTGCCCTACAGGGTTGCATGAAATGCTTTGAGGTGTTGTGTTCTTATGCTTTATTTTAATTGGCACAGTTAGTCTCCAGCACTGAAATTAGAAAGTGAGACCTATAGCTCTCACTGTATCCATAAATGCACACATAAATATTTGTGGGAAAATCAACAGTATCTGCTTGCTGATGTGCCCAGCAACAGGCACGTAGGCAAATGACTTAACCCTTTGCAAGCAAGGTTTCCTTTTCTCTAAAATAGCATAATCATTCCACCAATCCCTTTAGAAAACATCAGACATCACAGCTCTGAACGAGGCGGCCTTTGCTCACCTCAGATGCATACCTGTGACCCAGCAGGAAGGATGACTGGTCAGTCTCAGGCTTTGTCATCTTTGCAGACTCTGGCACAATGCCAGCCATTTCATTTTGCCACTGTGACCCTTTTGGAGAGCAGAGAGAGCTCCAGGCCTGCTGCTTTCTGGAGTTTTGAATCTAATGTTCTAGGTAGAAGAGGATGGATAGCTGCTCAGCCAGCAGAGGATGCAACAGCAGTCCTGGCTGAGAACAGCACAGAGGGGCAGCGTCCCGGCAGGGTAGCCCTGCCCACTGGCTTTATCCTTCATTGTGAAGCGCGAGCCATTACGGGATGGGCTCAACCTCAGGAGGAGGCTCCGGGCCCAAGCCCAGAGCCACCTTTTACCATCCTTCTGACCCAGAGACACGCCCCCCACTCCACGCAGGAGTGCAGCTTTGGAACCAGGCCGAGCTGGGATCAGACCCCAGCTCTGCAGCTTCTTCCTACTGCTCTGTGACCTCAGATGAGTCACTCTGCTTTCCTGAACCTCATATTTCTCATCTCTAAAATGACGGACAGGTTATACTTTCCTTGCACATGTTTGTGAAAAATCAGAAATTAACAACTTAAAATATGCAAAACACAGTGCCCAGCAGAGAGCAGCTGGGATAAATAGTAAGAAGAAATGATTACATTTTTTTTCCTGCAGTGTGAGAATCACTTGTCAGCAAAATCTCTGACAATGTTTCTAAATATTTATATTTATACATTAGGGAAGAATCCTAAAGGGATCAAGATGAGCAGAATGAGACATACCTCCTTCATCATCTCTGTCTTTCCTTTATAGTGGTACCTATATTTAAATAGACATATGAGCACATGCATAGTACATATATAATTATGAGTTTATCTTTATTCTCTCCATCACCTGTGTGTGCCCTTTCTGTTCCTCATGTTTCCATAGCAACCCGGCCTTTTCCTGTCCTCACAGCCACAGAGCTGTCCAGTGAGTAGCAAGCTGAGCTGCCCTCAGCCCCACCTCTGATTGCTGCGTGCTGTAGAGCAGACTTCAGGGTGACAATGCTGCCTGATGTGTCTCTTTTTATTAAAAGCAACCATTGTGAATGCATGGAGGCTCCTAGCCTAGAATGGTTTCCTAAGCATGTGGTTTGCGTGGCCAGGAGTGTGAACCACAGTTCCTCAGAAGAAAGGGGCAATTTCTCAGAGAATACTCTGTGCGCGGAGGCCTTTCCAAATTGACTCTAGTTAAAAATAGAAAAGGATTAGGGAAATGCTGAGCAGACAAAGAACAGCAATTCCTACTCAGCTGTCTTTCCCTCTGAAACACATGCATGTTCACACCCATGTGCACACACATGCATGCGCGCACACACTTACATAAAATGTAACAGAAGGACTAAGAGCACGGGAAGGGGCAGGAGGAAACGGCTGCTTGGGGAAAGGTGGAGGGAGTCTGCCTCCTGGCGCTTGCCTGCCTTTGTCTCACCATGCATAGAGCACACGTGTGCAGAAGGCTGAGCTCCTGCAGGCTTTTCTCAGGATTCCTGCTCTGTGCTAGGAAAATGATCGACCAAAGGAACCTAACCCAGATGCTCTCTGAGTTGAGAGTCCAAAAGAGTGCTGGAATTCAGCCCGTGACGGCAGATTCAAGTGTCAGGTTGAACCATCTTTTGCCATCATGGAAAAAAAAAATGATGCCAAATCATCACCAAGACAGTTTCCAAGCTGTTCTTTCTTATGTTCTTACAAAGTATGATATGTGTTGAGGACTTAAAACCCCCAACTAAGCTAAGCAGGAAAAGTGTGTGTGTGTGTGTGTGTGTGTGTGTGTGTGCGCGCGCGCGCGCGCGCGCGTGCATGTTTGCTGTGTTTACACACTCAAGCTGTGCAGGAGCTTCAGGTTTTATCTTTCTGGGTGCACAGAAAAACCAACATGTATTCCATCAAGCACTTATCAGACTGCAAAGGCCAGGAGCAGGTGTGCCAAATATAACTCCCACTTCCAGTGCCATGGCTTCTGAAACATGATTAAATAGCAAAAGAAAGTTTCCTGGTTTGGAGTGTTGCATGAGATGTTTCTTTTCTCCTGCAGAGTCTCAGGTCTTTCTTGGTGAATAGTCTCTGGTTTCTTGGTGCTCCCTCTGAGTGTGTGCTGTGATGAATTTTAATTCTTGATGCTTTTGAGGTTTTGTTTTGTCACCAAAGCAGAGCCAGTGACAATGAGGGACACTCACATAGGTTTTTTTTTTTTTTTTTCCCAGTACCGAGGATCAAACTCGGGCCCTTGTGCATCCAAGGTTGGCACGGTACCACTTGAGCTAAATCCTCAGCCCAAGCACTCACATAGGTTTAATTTGGATGGTGGGTTTTATTGTTTCTATGGGGGCTTTTTGCATTTGGAAAAGGAATGCAGCTAACAGCACCTTTTCTTCTGCAGTGTCCCTCCTGTCCTTCAGCTTGGAGCAGTGCGTGTCTGCACATAGTACAAAAAAGCTCCATGATGCACTCGCACAGCTGTGTCATGTTTAAGGTGTTCGCCTGTGACTTGATCTGCCATGTCAGAGAAACACGATCATGGTTGCAGATTTTCCTGTAGGAGGAATGAAGTGTTTCTCATCTGACACATGTTTAATCTTTAAACATGGGACATTTCTGTCCACAGACAGGTGCTTGGACACCTATACATCTGAAAGAAGAAAGATTCAGTCTGTTTTATTTTGAACCACTCAACTAATGGCCTGAATCATAGTCCCACTGGATACCAAAGTAAAGGAGGGGAATGTCCCAGTTGGGCAGCAGCCTGAATTTAACATGAACATATCCTAGTACATGGGAACTGGAGTGGGACTGATAGCAAAGTACCTATGAGTACACAGAAACACATCAACCATCAGTCAGTGGAGCTGAAAATAAATACATCTCCTAGAATTGCCTGTGTTTGTTAATCTGTTTATGAACACATAAAGGCATTCTAAGGAAAATCAAAAGAGAAACTGCTCAACTGTATGTATTCCCTGTGGGCCATCTTTGGTGGGAACCTGTATCATGTGGGCAATCAGAAGCACACATTCTGTTAGCTTACCCTGGCAAGGGAATGTCTAACCATTTTTAATCAACGTGGTTCTTTGGTCAGGAAGATATCTTAAACTCAAACAGCAATAGCTTCCCTGGCTCTATGAAAATTAGAGTGGGAACTTCCAAAATGATTTTTTAAAAATCAATATCATTCGGTCCCAAATTAGAGTGTAAAGTACATATAAGACCAAAAGAAATATAGATGAGCGCAAACAAGACAGCTGTTTTTTACATTGTAAACCTCAAATCCATTTCTTACCAGTGCAGCCACATGTCTGAAGATATAACTTCATCTGGTCAAACACAGTCAAGCATCTGTTCAGTGTCAGGCTGTCAGCTCATCCAGCCAGCAGTTCAGTGTTTACAGTTTTTAGCATCAAAGCCATTGTCACAATCACAGAATGGAAACTATTCCCCGGTCTGCACTGGCTTTATCCTGCCTGTGTGTCTTGACTTCAAGGAGGGTCATTTGTTGTGGAGGAGAGTATTGTGGAAATGCAAATAGGATAAGACCTCCAGGCCCCCATCTCTGGCCTGCGCCCACTACCCCTGTTTAGCTGTTCCCTCTCCTTGTTTCACCAGTGGAAACATAAACTGCCTTTTCTTCATTTAATAAAATCTTTTGTTTTTCCAGGGCTCACAGTCTATGTCAAAAAAATCTCAGTACTTTCCCTTGATTATTCATGACCTGTTTCATGCCTTCATTTCCCAAAGATCCTGAGACATTTCTGGAGTCTGTGAATAATAACTTGCTTTTTTTCTTTTCCTTTAACAGTCTCCTGGATTGACTTTGACATCTGGGTCCTGACAGAAACACCTCCCCATTTCCAAACAAGTGTTCATGCTCCTTGATGTGATATTAATATGCAGTGTTGCAGCTATATCTAATGCTTATTGGTGTTGTTAACCAAATGCTCTTTATGATTTATTATTCCTCTATTTCTGGGCAGTTTTACTGTCCCCCCAATGTTTCTTATATATGCTGCTAATTTAATTTGATTTCTCCTTTTATTTAGTCTGTGATTTTGTTGTTGATTTTTCTCCCTGCCCATTGTTTACATCAGTTTTTAATTTTTTGTATTTTCCATGTGACCTCCTCCACTTTCCTTTCAACCAATCATGTGCGTGCGTATCATGTGACTTTGTCATGTGGCTTGCATGGTGCTGATGATGTCGTCCACGCTGGTGAACAGAAGGTAAAACTCTTTGTTCTGATTAGTGAAATAAATCTAGAACCATAGCCTGACACCTAGGGCTTAACTGATTACCTCTTGTCTCATATTTTCTAAACAATTTGAGAGATTTCCTCAGGTTCTCAATTCACATCCAGAACCCACCATTCCTTGCAATCTTGGCATGGCAGTTGTGGTTTAAAGTTTTGCATCAAGAAGTTTGATCACACCAGCTGCTCTCTTATAGTAAGGCCATGTGAGCCACGACACAGCTTTCAAACTTTAATTTTTCCTGGAGTTAATAAAAATTATTCCCCAGAAACTTGCTTTATTAATTAACCTGATAGCATTGCTATTTAACATGATAGTCAGTAGTTTTATAAATCACACTTGCTCTAAAATGAACTACAACCTTGAAATGCTGCAAAGAGAAGTAGGTAGCTATCGTAATGGTGGTATTTTTCCAAAAACAGTAAGAGTGCTTCACCAAATTCATACAAATTGAGAACTTTCTGAAATAAGAACTTAAAGCAATTTGGCTGTGATTACTGAGGCGTCACTTTTCAAGAGTGGCCCTCCCCCAGGCAGGGGGAGCAAATCAAGCAAAAGTCACTTGGCAATTACTGTGACTGGAGATCTTGGAGTAATCAAGAAGCACATGATTGACCCTTGCAGTAAAGGAAATAAAATTATAGCCTAATTAAGTGCAGAGCGGTGACAAAATAATTAGTTAATACTGTGCCTGTCACAACCTTGTTAAAACATTTCTCACTTACCAGAAAGAGAAAAAAAGCTTTTGCTCATGGCTTCCCCCTCTAAATCGAATACCTATTCAGAACCTGCCCTGGGAGTCCAATGCAATCTGTTCTGTCCTAACTGAAAAGTTTTACTTCACATCACACCCTGAGACACATACGGGCTGCACTGATCACGAAGTCAAAACTAACACCAATAACTGTCCAGTGTGCCCGTGCATGCGAGGGGTTCCCATGGATTTCACTTCTCTGAGGACTGATTGGGCGACACAGTCAAAACCGTCAACAGCTTGTCTTGCATGTTCTCTGTTCCCGGTCTGTTCTGTGTCACACTCCTACATGTCTTAGCCCTGTGTATGTTCCCTCTCCCTCACTCGCCATTCACCATTCTGGGGACTCCTTCCTTGTGTGTATGGCAGCTTTGCCCTCATTTCGTCCCATTTACAGCCAGAGTCCTGGTCTTATGTAGGAGCCATACTCATGTCTAAAAAGGGCTTCTCTGAGATTTACATTGTATGAAGTAAAGTGAAATCATCTCCAAAGCAAAAGGACATCTCCTTCAATCCACAATAATTGATTTGAACTAACTTCAAAAAAGATCTTGATGTGAGTCTTAGGCCAAAGAATATTGGGAGTCTAAGATGTTCTGAACTCAAGTGGTACACACAATATCATAATTTTAGTGTTTTCTTCTATTATTCATCAGCAGGAGCAGACTTCTTTCAGACTGGTGGTGACTGCTCAGTAGTTTATGTTCTGGAAAAATGTCTGGATCTTCCCCATGAAATCCTAAGAGTAAACAGAGGTTAAGTGTAGGATTTGAAACTCATTAGTTTATTTTTTAAAACAACCTTGGTCATTTTTATGCAGTGATATAATTTAAAATGATAAAATTTAAAAGCACCATGTCAACAAAGTAGAAACCGATCCACTCCTCTGAAGAAAGGAGTTTCCTAGGCATTGAAGCATGTCCAGAAGGCTTGGAGATGTTTCTTGCAGTTGCCATAGAAACTTGCCTTAGCTGTGGTCATGATTATCAGCAAAAGATATGGCCAGTATTTAAGAAAACAAAACAAAAACAACAACAAAAAACTTACCGACACCCTTATGGGTCCGTAAAGCTACAATTACCTCCCATCAAGGAGTGTTTGCACCTGTGACAGCTGCTCTCCTGCCATCTGCAAGGGACAGGCTGTTCAGGTGAGCTACCAGCAGCAGGAAATGGCCTGATAGAAAGGCCACAGCAAATAAAATCTATAGAGGAGAGACACAAAGCTTAGTCAAAGATAATTATAATGTCCTCCTGAGCACTAGGAAGAACTTGAGGTGAACTGAACCTGAATCCACAACGTTGGCATGAACTGGGAATCTTATCAGTGAGTCATTAATCAGTGATTAATGAAATCCAGTGTTCACTGGCCACCCTCTGTCCATGCCTCCCCCTGAGCCTCACTTACCATATTGTGGTTGCTCTGTCCAGCTTCAGTTCAGCTGCGCAGTGTTTACTGAGTCCAGCAGCACTGAAGAAAGGTGAAGGGGGTAAGGGTCTGAGCCCATCCTCCGGGGTACTTGGTTGTAGAACCTCCAGAGCTTCATATGTTGAGACTCGTGACAGATAAGCTGAGATGCCTATGCCAGGGTGGCAGGACTGAGTTTCCTATGGGAAATTAGAATACCCCTTCATGCCAAAACTGATTTCTCACACCACAGCCTGTGTACTGTGGGGCTGCTGATGACTCCACAGAACCTTGATTCAATCCACCAGCTGTTGAGGACTCTGTAAATGGGACCCCTACCTCCTTTAGCATGCCTGTGTTGACAAGCCCCTGCACCCTTGTGTCATGACGCAGCATGTCTGAGCATGGCTTCCCACCCATTCATAATGATGTTTTTTTCTTTAGCTACTGACATTGACTTGTACTAGGAAGTGCTGATTCTGATGAACTAAAATTTTTAACACCCAAAATCTTCCTTCTTAGATTGAAAACATCACTAACCACCCCTTCCACACCCTCCTTTATTTTTTACAGCTGTGTGTCTGGATGACCATGATCTCTGACAGGTCGACAAAGACTTTTCACCAGGGTCTCTTGCTTTAATTGCCTTTATTTCTAAGGATTCCCCAAACTGGCGGCTCCCAGGGTAGAAAGTTAGAGAGAAGGGTCGAAAGAAGGGAGTAATGATGTGTATCAGCCCGAATTCTGTGGGCTGGGGCTAAGTGGTGCTGCTGGCTTTGGAAAGTGCCAGTTGCCCCAGGGTTCCCCATAGGAGGGTATGGAAACATCCCAGAAGCCTCATTCTTCTTCACAACCCATCTAACGTCCATGAAATAGTGTTGAAGATGTGCACCAACCCCTTTTATGGCCGTGGAGGCAGGAGCCGAGTTAACTGGTGATGGTTATTTCTGTCCTAACTTCCTCAGCCTGAATCAGCCCCATAACCACAAGCCATACCTTCATGGTCATATTTTCTCTTTAGGATGATGAAACAAAGATAATTGATCAATTAATCTGTTGGTGTTTTCATGACACCCACGAGAAGGGAATTGGTATTTTCTGTGGTTCAGTCTGTCGGAGTTCATTTGATGCTATTTAATTTGTACTTTGTACTGCTATTTACCACCCTCTCCCAAGCAACCTTCAGAATTCCTAAGAAAACTGCTACTTAAAACTGTTTATGGACCAGGTGCCTGAGAGAGCTTGGCCCCAGAGAGCTGAGTATCTTTTCTCTGCAGAAGTTAGGCAACATAACTACTCATTTTGTATCCTGATACTCCCTGAAGCCAAGAACCAATGTAGACCAGAGTCTGGTCACTTGTGTGAGAACATCCTTAACTCTGGAAAGGAAAAAGAATACTGACTCCAAAGGCCTGACTTTGGGTATCGATGTTGAACATGAACTGACACCCATCCTTAGCACTGTCAGGCTGCTCTTTGGGATTGTCAGAAAGTCAAGCAGGCTACCAAAAGAGGCACTGGGGAGAATCAGAAGGATCTATGAATGTATGCAACATAATTCACATTAGATGCTTTTGTTTGACATCCAGAGCTAAGCACTCGATTCTAGGAAGGCGAATTAGTGGTCTGATAACTCTAATTCCAGCTTTCCTAAGGCAATTTGCTGAACCCCTAAGGACCTGTCAAATACTCTCCTGATGGAATTGTAATGTTTCTGAGCTGAAAATGGAAGAGGCTTCATATCTGAATGGCTAAGTCATACATTTGGAACTTGTTAAAAGGAAATGATCAAAAGGTATACACACATTTCAAATTGCTTGGAAGAAATAAGCAACCAAAGGAGATGGGAGTTAGGATAAACAAAGTGAGTAATACTTTTAATACCCAAACATGTTATTTGTTAGTAAAAAATAAGATAGTTTTATTTAAGCTCTACATTCATTAGTAGTTTATATCCAGACTGCAAAACTGTGTATAAATTCCTACAGAAGAAGAAACAAAGTACCAGGCAACAAAGGTCCAGCTTTTCAAAGGACAGCTATTGGGCGCCTCAGCATTTCCTGCAGAATGTTCAGCTCTTGGTGCATTGGCTTCTTCTGAGTGAGAAGTTTGTTTTTCTTCTAAAATTCAGAAATGCTTCCCAGTGCCCTGAACTGGCCATCATTTTTGTTGTGGCATTCATATGTCAGCAGTGTTTCTAAACCCGGAGCTCCTGCTGATGAGAGGAAGGGCACAAAGCTGACTGAGAATTAAGAACACAGAAATTCAGTAATTATAAAGGAAGAACCTACAATATTGATGGTCAGAAATATACATTTCAATTATGGTTTCAAGGAAAAATTTCATGGGCACTACCTTAATGGATCTGAACTACATGGCTTATTTTTTTGGCATTCATGATTTACACTCTGCTAGAAAAATACCAGTACTGCCCAGTATTTCTTATTTACTATTGACAGGGTTTATTTTTAAGGCACTGCTGCTTTCATCTTTACATAAAATATTTTGGGGGAAAATTTTGAGTCATAGCTGAAGCTAAACTCAAAGGGTATAATTAACCCCAGGGGTCTTCTTGGAGCAACCTGCCTATTGCTGCTGAATCGCAAACCAGCATTTACAAATAATTACAATATTGGTTTTGCTGAAATTGCTTATAATGATTTCAATCACAGCAGCCACCCCAGAACCTTAGGACCCTCTAAATCATTTCCTCTGCTAATGTGTTCAATTAAGCAGTGAGCCTCCTGCATACTGAGGCCTTGTTTCTGCTATAAAAGCCCATTCCTTGTCAAGCATGGCTTTATGCAGAGAACTTAGGAATGTTTCTTTAACTCCACTTCTCATCTTTAAGAAAAAGAGTTGACAACATTAGAAGATGATTGTCAATTAATTAAATAATTCCTCCTTCCAAACCTGAACACTCTTACAAGTTAGAAAGCCACAACTGATCAAATCTCTGTGACTTTAGTTGAAAATGATATTCCTGTAGAAGTACTGTAATAGGAAAGATTATTTTTCTATCCAAGGACCTCAGTTCTTTTTTAAAAGAATTATAACTAAGGGTTTTTCATTTGGCTAGCAAAAGCGTATCTCATTTTCTTTGAGACCTCACTGATTGATAGGCTACCTCCTTGTGGTAGACATTTGATACACATTTGTTGACTAAATTGTAGACAAAGCACTCAAAATGTTACACCATAAAATACTCTACATTTTATCAGAAATAATACCAGAGTAACACGGTAGTCATTTAAATAAGATGATTACAAAGCATAGTGTTCTAACTATGGTAAATGTTAGAACTATGGTTTAATCGCTTCTCGGCCTTTTGGCTAAGATCAAATGTAGAACTATGGTTTAATTTTTAGGGTTTAGTTTTGTGTGATTCCAAGTATATTTTCACTGAAACAAATCCAAAGTAAGAGATTACGTTCAGCAGGGGTACTGAGTTCTACAGAGATTGCTTACAGAGATTTTTGTTCACAGGCTTTAAAGAGATTTTTGTTCACAGGCTTTAAAGAGACTTAGGAGTCTCTTTTCAAATTAGGGCTTCTTAAGAAATTTTTCAAAATTGTAAAGCAAAAGTTGACAACTTTGCCCCTTAAAGATACAAAATTGTTGATTTCAGTGCATCCCTATAAAATTGTTTTCTGTTCTCCATGATGTCATGGAAGTAGCCCAGGCGTAGTTGCTCCCTCTAGTGCAGTGATTGCACTACGTTGCCATGTGACAGACCTGGAAGGACCCCAGAGAACGCTGGACCCAGCACTGATGTTTGGCAAATGCAGAGACTAAGTGCTGTGGCTGAGGCATCAGGCATCTCACCAGGCAGAACTCAGAGAAGGTCTTCTGTGTTATTCACCCAGCCTTGAAGACCCACACTGCTGTATTCTGAGAGGAACAATAAGGGGATGCAGCAAGGCAGCCCCGGTGACTTCCTCCAGATAGTCCCAAGGAGCCTTGGCCAAGCATGTGTCTCTGGCCTGGGGTGTGCTGGAAGGGCCGCCCACACTGCCTAGAGAAAAATCTCTTCTTCCCTTCCAGAGGCAGATAGACCATCAGCATGCAGTTCACGTTGTGATACTCAGTGCAGAGTTAGAATGATTCATGTCCATTTCCCTTTGATGCTAGGGTCACCAACTGTTTCAATTTGCCTGGGACTGAGTACTTACCCAGGACATAGAGGATCCAGCACTAAAATCTAAAATATTCCAGAGAAGAATTGGTCACCCTAAGTCAGGCAGAGAATAGAATGTAGCAGCTTCTCCTATATCTCGTTCTGCCATTCATTCAGCAATGCTGATTTACACAGAGCTCAAGCCCTGCTCTGAAACCGAGTGCTCAGAGTTACTTTGCAGCCCTGGAAGTGTTGCTCAAGACTCAGAAAAGCCTAAGTATCTGGCATAGCGGAACTAAATTTCTAAATATTTTCCACTGAGTAGTTGGGGTAAGTGGCTAGGTAATCGTCTAAAAGCAGGACAAGACCTTGCCTGAAATCTATTTATCATTGTGTTCCAGGGGTTTTCTTTAATTGCTGGTTGAAGAAAACAAATAATGGATATAATTTTTCCATAAGCTAGCCCTCAGACATTGAATTTGTAGATTCTCCCTGGTGCAGCATGTATGTGTCCCTGTTGCGACCATTTCTCAACCTAAATGTGCCCACAGATTACCAGGTGAACTTGTCTGGAGAGAGTCCACAGTTCTGACAAGCACTAGGTGATGTGTGTGCTGCTGGCCCTACCAGATAAGAAGGGGGCTGTCCATGAGCTTTCGCTCTCTGGTTCCTCTTCTGTCACAGGGAAGAGGCTTCCAAAGAAGGCTGTCTTCTCCAGCCACAGAACAATCGGGGACATGGGTTAGTGACGAGCCTTTCCCTGGCTCTTCCATCCCATGTGCCATTCTGTTTCCCAGAGAGCAACCCAGGTAACCCCCCCAGAAAGTAACTATCATATAATCTCCCCAAGTTTTCTCTGTGGTCAGCAAGTAGGTGGCAGATGTAGCTTATCCTAGAAAACACGGCATTCCAAGTGTTCTTAGAATCTTTATTTAACTCTTTATACCCGGCCCTTTTTCACCTTGCTCCTACAGTAATAAAATAGTCTCTCATAAAGTAAATCAGCATCTGACTTCCAGCCCACACAGTTTGTCACATACAAGTTCATCTCCCTGAGCTGACACTGCAAATAAAGAAGAAAATCACCTTTTTTTCTGTCACTGCTGTTGAGAAATGCTAAAGCTGTTTTTTTACTTCTCATCACAAAGAAAAAGACTTTAATGAATGTTGCTTTAATCCGTGAAAGTGGTGAGGATTATCACTCATTCAGTCAGGCCATAAAATGCAGTATACTTACAGGGAAGCTGCCTGTGGCAATTTGTGTTTTATTTAACCATAATTGGAAACTTACTTTTTAAATGATCCTAAGAAAGAAAATTTAATTCATGAAAAGCCAGTCACAAGAATACAGCATCGTTCACTCCCGTCAGGGATCAGACCCTCAGGCCTCCGGGGTAAGCAAAGTGCCAGGGGAGAACTGGACTGTTTGGAAAGATGATTTTATGGATGTGTTTCTATGAAAAGACTTACATTTTCCCCTATTTCAGGCTGTCCGTCAAAGATTGTCAGGTTGATAATAATTCAATCTGCAGTTGTAAGAGTAGCAGAAAGGAAAAGGAAAAGCCTTCACTAAAATGGAAAAAGAGCTTTGCTCACACACAGACAGTGTTCCCCAGAAGGTTACAAGGTGGCACTGTCGGCGTGAGCTCGGCCGAACACAGCTAAGTGGAATGTGATGTCTCAAATGTATTGCATTTGAGTTTCTGAGAAAGCCAGAGCAGTGCCTGGTCCCACCCGATCACTGCATCCCCCTCCGACGGGCGCAGGCGTCATTCATTCTGGGATTCAACCTACCTGTGTGTTCACTGGCTGTTTCAGGGGAGCCCAGCGCACCTAAGCTCGAAGGGCAGATGGGAGAAGACGGAAACTCCATCAAGGTGAACTTGATCAAGCAGGACGACGGCGGCTCCCCCATCCGACACTATCTGGTCAAGTACCGAGCGGTGAGTGGACCCCTTTCTGGACCCCACCCCTGACCTTGCCACCCGACATGGTGTCCAATCCCAGATGGAATGGGGGCGGGAGACTCAGAGACTGGCCAGGATTTTAAAATCCCAAGACTGACTTGCAGCTATTAGGCTGTGTCCACCCTGGGAGCATTTGAAAGTTTCTGAAATGACTGGTGCAGTGGCAAACTCACATCAAGATAGATTTTTCTAATTCTTGAGCTTTTCCTAAAAAGTTATCTTGCTATTCACAACTGTTTGGCCATTGTTGGGCTAATATCTAATGGTGGCTTTTTTTTTTTTTTTTTTTTTTTTTTTTTTTTTTTTTTTTTTTTTTTTTTTTTTTTTTTTTTTTTTTTTTTTTTTTTTTTTTTTTTGCTTTTTGAGACAGGGTCTCACTTTGTAGTTCAGGCTGGCCCTGAGCTCACTCTGGTGCCCAGGCAAGCCACTGCGAACTCAGCAATCCTCCTGTCTCTGCCTCCCGAGTGCTGGGATTACAGGCGTGAGCCACCACGTCCAGCATTGTGGTAGGCGGTGTTGATTGTTGGTGGGCGTGTTTCCACACCCAGCATTATATGTGGTTACCGGGGATTGAACTCAGGACCTTGTGCTTGCGAGGCAGGCGCCGGAACCACTGAGCTAACCCTCCGGCCCTAATGGTGACTATTTTTTAATGAACTGTATTCTGGGCTGTACACTGAAGGTGCATTCTCGGCACAAAACAGAGTCGTAGGTAACAAGTTAGCTCCATGGTGAAGATGAGGTAGTGGGAGTTACTGACCTCAGTCTTCAGTGCCTGGCCTCTCCCAGCTGAATGAGCCAGAGTTTGAATTCAGGCTGACTGAAGAGCTAGGTGCCCAGTGCTGCCTAACACTGCCTTCAGACCCTCCCATAGTGCCCATCCCAGCATCTGCTCTTGGCCTCTGCATCTGGGCTGGCCTACTTTTTTTTTTTTTTCTGCACTAGGGATTGAACTCAGGCCCTTGTGCATCCAAGGTGGATGTGGTACCACTTGAGCTAAATCCCCAGCCCTGGGCTGGTCTACTTTCGCCAGTGATGGTCTTGGTTCTGAGGCTTTTCTTCCAGCCTGCTCACCTTCCATCTAAGATCTCCGTCATGCTAGCTCTCATCCAGTGCTCAAAGACTAGGAATCACTCTCTCCTTTTTTGGTTTTAGAATGACACTCATCTATTGCCAGCCACAAGTAGTTGGTGAGAGATGTAGGTCCCTGTCAGGGCACTGGGAACAACATGTCTCTAGGGCTTTCTCTGTAGTGGAAAATAATGAACCAGAGAGGAGTTTCCTGTCTTCAGTTAGTCCAGACTGAGGCTTTATCCAGGAAGTTTGCTTCCTCCCTTTCTGCCGGATGAACAGCTCATGAGTGATAGACCCACAAAGATCTTTAACTGGTGGCACTCCTGAAGTGTTGGTCTAGCAGAGTCTTGTGGACCCTGCTCCAGTGGGCACACTGTCCATCTACTGAGCCTCGCATCTCACCTCATTTCCAAGTGAGGTACAACCTGGCAAAGTAGGAAAAGTCTACCCCGGAACTACCATTGAATGACAAGTCCATGTGACTTTCTCACTATGGAAAAGGAAGCTAGGACTTGGCGGGTGGCCTGAGTGCTAGGCAGGAAACATTTGGTGTAGTGGGAGGGAATGTCTCTGGCCACTGTTAGGCTAACATAGCCCAGTACAGAGAGCATGGATTTTAGAATAAAATTTTTTACTTCTCTACTTTCTACTACCTGACCTTTCTCTTTTCCTTTTGAATATTTTTTTCTTATTTCATAATAACTATCATACATTTTAGCATTCATTTACACCTTCAGTTTCTCATACTAGAGATACGGTATTTACACATCTGTGTCTTGTTTATTCCTTGAGGTACATCCATTTGAGTATAAATAACTCAATTTTATCATTATTTATGGCTAAGTAGTACTCCATTAAAAATCTTCTTTACCCAGTCTTCCGTAGATGGGCATTTGGTCTGGTTCCAAGATTTATGTATTACAAGCTGAGCTGCTATAATCAGGGGTACAAATACATCATTGTGATAAGATTTTTTAAATTCTTTCCTATATATACCTAGTAGGGGAATAGCTGGTCAAATGGGACCTTGAGTCCTAGTTTTTTGAGGAATCTCCACACTGATCTCCACAGTGGTTGTACCAGTCTACAATCCCACCAGTAATGGAGAAGGGTTCCTTTCTCCCTGCACCCGCACCAGCATTTGTTGTTGGTTCATTTTGTGATACAAAGCTTATGTATATAGGAGGAGGGGCCTCTAGAGAGGGCAGAGGAATGGGAAAAAAATGGGAATCAAGATGTGTCATGTACAGGTAGAAATTCTTAGTGTTGAATGTGATCATAATGTAGGTATAAAATATACCAATAAAATCAATTTTAAAAAAGAAACATACCAAATTACAGGGGAAAAATACAAGAGTTTGAATTTTGAAGTCACCCATACATGGCATCAGATTCCAGCTTTACCACTTAGCAGCAATGAATTGATCTTCCAAAACTTCTGTTTCTTTGTCTATGAAATGGACATAAAATTATTTATCAAGTCATTATAAAGATTATACATTATAAAGGTTATATACAAAAAATTGAGATATGTTTGAGACTTTAAAGGCTCTATAAGTCTAACATTGGATCTAAGATGCAGGCTGTAGCTGAAAGCATCTCCTGTGTGAGGCCGTCTCCACTGTCAGTTTGCTTGAACAGCTATTGCAACTGTACAGCAACAATTGGAGCACAATGCTGAGATATTTTAGATTTCCACAACCTTGGCTGTCCTCTCTCTCTCACTCAGAATTTAATATTTGCTAAATATCTTCATGTATTGTTAATATGTTTTATATGACATAGTGTTTACTTTGTTGAATAGGGGCTTTTCAGAACTAGTTTTCTCTTTTGTAATGATGTTTACCTAGGAAGACAGAGGAAAAAACTAAAAGCAAAGACAGACAGCTCAATTTTTTTGTTTTAAATTAAAACGAAGCCCATAATGACATATGCAAACTAACTTACAGCACAGCTCCTGCATCCTGATTAGACTCTGAGATACCAGAATTCCCCGACTAGCATTTCCCTGTAATAGTTCCAGACCTTGGAACAAGCCTTGTCACATTCTTTAAAGGCATCTTTGTAGCAGATGCAAACTAGTTTGCCTGGTTACGACCCCTTACTGTAAGATAACTCTTCCTCCAGTCTCAGCCCTGGGCCTGTGGGGGCTGCTAGACAGTGCTATCAAGCTGCCTGTCATCCGGTAGGCATCTCTCAAACCCTCTTGCATCCCCAGTGTAGGCCTCAGAACATATGCCAGAAAAAGCCAGAGCTTGTGAAGGCATGGGCTACGGGGGTATGAAATCATTGGAGGACTTCTCAGGAGGTCATCAGACCACCTTCTGCAACATTTTGTTAAGAAGGTAGTCACCTGACAATAGTTTTGTATACTCCTGCTCAGTGCAAAGTCACTAGGGTATGTATGTATGTATACCTAGAGAGTGTGTTAGAAGGGAAAGAGGAAGTTCCAGAACTCTGGTATCATACCTGTTACTGTGGCCAAAATAGTACATGGTCCTCTAAGTAGGGCACTGCTCGCAGGTCCTGTGAGCATCCCGAGGTTGGACCTAGTGACAGAACCTCATCTATTCAGCTTCAGTTGTAGGGGCAGGTCACCTATGGGGCATAGATGACCCAATTCAGTTCAGCAGATGTTCACACAGCTTCCTGCCATGAAACCAGAGCCAAGATGGACTTGGCTTCAACCTTGGCTTTAAAGTGACTTTGGGAAGTCACCTGACCTCTCTCTCAGATCTCAGTCATTAGGTTTTGTTTTTTTGTTTTTGTTTTTGAGAGACACGGTCTCACTTTATAGTTTAGTCTGGCCCTGAGCTCACTGTGTAGCCCAGGCAAGCCTCCAACTCAGCAGTCCTCCTGTCTCTACCTCCCGAGTGCTGGGATTACAGGCATGAGCCACCATGCCCAACTCAGTCATTAGGTTTAGTATGAACCCAGTAAGACCTCCTGCAGGTTTGTTATAGAGAGACCAAAAGAGAATGTATAGACAACCTTTAGTACAGCTCCTGGCACAGTGCAGAGATTTCACAAATGATAGATTTTATCTTTAGTAAAATTGGACTCTATTGAGTATTTACTTGTTAGAAAGGTGAGTCATACACCTGAATATGAGCAGCTTTCTGAAATGTGACAACAAATGTATTTCTTACCCTTCTAGGAAGTCCTCATGCCCTTGTACCCAGGAGTCCAGAATGGAGCCTGAGGCTGGGAGGCAGTGCTTGAGCCCACTGCGTGTCCTGAAGGTGGTGGGACATTGCAGGGGTTAGACCCATCCCACAGCACTGCCTGCTGCTGTTTGCATTTGCAAATGTGCAAGGTTGACCCAGTCTGTATAATCGTTGGGATTTTTCAGGCTTATAAAACATAATGATCATGTCTTATCATTGCTTCCTGTTTTAAAAAATTTTACACCAGTAATTTTTAACTGCCCTAAATTTTACCTGTTACTCTGTCCTACCTACATTTTCATTAACGCTTTCTGGTGTCCTGTATTTTTCCTGCTGGCTGCCCCCAAAAGCTGTCCTCTGACTGGAAACCAGAGATTCGGCTCCCGTCAGGCAGTGACCATGTCATGCTCAAGTCCCTGGACTGGAACGCCGAGTATGAAGTCTCCGTGGTGGCTGAGAACCAGCAAGGAAAATCCAAGCCGGCTCATTTTGTCTTCCGGACATCAGCCCAGCCCACGGCAATCCCAGGTACAGCTGCCTCTGCTTTCTGTTAGTTTCCTGCTTTAAATTAATGCACAAGTGCTGCATCTCCTAATGCGCCTGAACAACCCTGACAACTTGCTTGCTTACAGCCATCTCATGACTGGTTGACCATGCAAAGCTTAGTTTTGCCTCAAACCTCCTGTGCAGTGGGTTGAGACATACTGGACCCCAGGAAGGCTTGGCCAACCATCCTGGGGAAAAGGTCCCCTTTCCTTTGGCCTTAAACAACTGACGCTAACCAGTCCATGGAACCCCCTCAGATGGGAAATGTCCCAGCTCCTGCCTTGCCTTGGATGCTAGTTGAGTAAGGATCCTTTATGAGACCTTATCTGCCATCTACCGTTCAGTACTCGGACCATGTAACTGTTTTGTGTGCTTTCTATTTGATGCTCGCTTTATATGCACAACCATGGTCCAGATCTCTTCTCTGTGGGAACCCCAAGAGAAGAAAGAGATGGTGCCCAGTTAGTAATAAACCATGTCTGTCAAGGGCCTCTCCACTGACAAAGAGATTAAGTTGAACTTCTTGAAATGGAACAAGTGGAGCAGACAGATGCTGGAGAGCACCATCGATAAAAGGCATTGTCTGCTAAAAACTACAGTGGCAACAGAGGTCTTAGGAGATGCAGATCCGTCTCTAGGGATCCAGGACCAACTCAAGTGTGGGAATAAAGTGAGAGTTCTGCTTTCTAGCCCAGCTACCTTGATCTTGATGGCTGATCCCCCATTGACCAAATTCTTCAGAATAGAAAGAGATCTTTAGCCATCACTTTTTCTCAAGGCCAGACAAATGGCAGCCACAAGCAGGAGAGAAGGGCATGGGACATATAGCTGCAGCCTGTTGGAGAGAGCTTCACACACTCTGCCATGCTTGTGTGTGGTAGGAAGACAGCCTTGGGGACCCACATCGTACCTGCCCTGTCTGTAGAGCTGGCCGAGATCTCACTCGGGTGTCAGGATTGCTGCTGCAGGGGAAAGACAGGCCAGAAGCGTGTAGGCTCTTTGTGACACAGGGCTGTGTGCATAAGAGATAGAGTGAGGCAGCATCTCACAAGAGATCAGCATGTGATTCCTGCCATTGTCTGTGTGTGAATGGGTGTGTTGGGGAGACGTGAAAGGCCTTCAGCGAGTTGACAGGTGAGTTTTTAACTGCAGATCAGAGGCATCATTTGCATTGTGGGGAAGGCTCCCTAGAGTGTGCTGGGGTGGGCAAGTCTCTTCAGGGCCAGAGGAAGCCAGCTGGGTGTAACTACAAGAAACGTCTTCATTCCTGCTTCGTAGTATGTCCAAATGGAAGTGGCCTACTGCTCCTTTGCCTCTTCTTTTCTTGTGTGTTTTGGTCAGTGTTTGCTTGATACCCGTGGCACAACATGAGTGTCCAGATCCCGACTGCCTTGTGAGACACCTGGGGGTGGGGGCCGAGTAAGACTCCAGACAGCAAGGCAGATTGCTTACGACAACTATTCCCTGGGGTGAGTCTTCGTAAACTGGTTGCTTGGGTGTTCTCTGTTTCCACACTGGGTACTGCAGCAGTATTTGTTCCTCAGTGACAAAAATACTAGGGAGACTTTGTCTTCTGGAGCCCTTGTTGTGAGTCATTCAGGCGCTCAGCTTAGCCAGAGAGGGCTGGGGGTGGCTCACCTTGTCCAGGATGGCTCTGCGGCTCCACTGCACAGGTGTTAAGAAAGAGGAGGCTCTGGGCTTGGTTGGCTATTCCTGGCCCTCGTATTGAGATCCAAGGATAAAATCTATACATCACTAGACATACATTCATGATTGAGTTCTGTGGCCCGTGGGGTGGCAGAAGGTGAGATGTGCAGGACTCTCACAGCACCATAGTGGAGGTTTGTACAGTGGGAGAAAGGCCTGCTTCCACTCTGCAAAGGCAGCCCTGCCCCATGCATGGTGTGCCCATCCTAGTGCAGGCGTCCCGTGTATCTCCACCATGGCACAGACACTAGAGCCCAGGAGACCTTTGGCGGCTGCACATAAGAGGCATTGCCTTAGTAAAGGTAACACCCTCCTAATCAGATCCTGGTTTCTACTGTGGAGGCTCCTGCTCTCTCACTTTAATTTCATCTGCTCGCTCGCCCCCTAACCCCCAAATTAACCCTGCTGTGCTGCTTCTGGCATTGCTGAGCTTCTGACGTGGCCTATGGTGTTGATGCCGCGCTGAACTCTTCTCTAACTTTTGTCCATTTAATTTACGAAGTTGAATTAACCTTGGATTCTTGTGTTTTCAATATTTGACCTATTTTTTTCTTTTTATCTATTTTTTTTTCTCTGTTTCTGTCTCTACCTTCTCTTTCCTTCCCCTTCCCCTTCCTGTGTCTGTTGTCACACTTGTCACCTTGGACGCCACTGGGACATCCTCACCGCCACATTTATTTTTAAACAACCACATTCTCTCTGGGGACCCATTGCTTGATACCTGCAGCCACCTTGGGAGGCAATTCTGCATCCTACACCTTTATCTCATTGCTTTTCTCTGCAGTGACTCTTCTTTTGCTCTGTTAGAAACTTGAACACAAAAAATTAAATTTGCTTAAAAGCTCAGTTCCTATGAAAATGATCAGTGCCCCCTTGAAAGAACCTGTCAGAACCGCCATGGCCCAGCCGTGGCCCCCGAGTGAGCATTCTGTGTGGAAGAGGAAGGTTTTGCGATTGGAAAAAGCTTTACCTCCCGACATTTTACCCTTCACCCGTAGTTCTGTGCTACTTCGTCAGGAGCTCACCCCCTTCCTAATGGCGGCAAAAGAATTTGACAGCAATTCCTTTAAACTTTTTTTTTTTAAAGCATCACACTAGGTTCACAGAGAAATTTTGGCATATCTGCCACATGTTGCATTTTTGGTAGCAGAGGAGAAATCCTAGGCACCTCCTAAAGCTTGCCTCAGATGACTGAATCACCACATGCCCCTCATTCTAACTCTGCGCCCCTCCTCGGCCCTCCAGTAAGTAGTCGGCTTTGCTTGCATTTAAGTGTTTTAAGTGCCTGTGTTTAAGAGCCATACCTGGCGACTCGCCTGTGTACTCTGCTGATCTGATGGATAGATTAGGTTCCCTGTTACCCAGTATTATACCAGCAGCTCCAGCTATTCTGTGAAGAAGGCCAGGCCGCGATGCGGCTCACACATGTTGGCTCTGGGAGGTGCTCGTCTCCTAGAGGAGGTGATTCTCCTGCTGCATAGCGCCACGACACAGGTCAGTGCAGAGCCACCGAGTCTTGGGGGTCATGCTCCAGCCATAAGGCTCCCTGCACTGGGCAGCTTGGAAGCATCACTGTGAACCCGGGCACAGGTCCCTCACCTTCTCAGCACATTCTTGGGAGTACAGAAGGGGAGAGACAGGCCACTCCAGACCATCCAGCCCAGCCTCCCAACTGCTTAGATGGTCCAGTGACACTTTTAACATGGTCATGACAAGCCAGGGGCTCCTGTGTGCTGTTGCAGGGCTCCCCCAGGAGAGAAGGCAGGCGCTTCGGTACAGTGGAATGCAGAGAAACCCAGGACTGAACCCCAGTCAGAATGAGAGCCTGGGGACAGACCTTCTACCAAATAAAACACCCTCCCTATCATGGTCATTTATCATTTTACCTATTGCTTTTCTGAACATCTCCATACAAGTTTGATTTTCATTCTTTTTGTTCTTTAAATATTTTTTCATTGTTATTTTTTAATGTTAAAAAACTAGCTTTTCTCTTTGGGGAATTCACCAGACTCCACGCTGTGGCCTGAGGGCAGAATTACTTATGTTGGCCCCGCAGTGTCCTTGGCTCTTGGTGCAGAGGCTCTGGGCTGCTCCACACCTCACCAAGCAGCCCCTGCCCTCAGCCACAAACCCTTGCCCTAGAGCCCTGGCCTAGTCTCCCACTGGCACAGTGACAAGATGGCTCTCAGGCCCAGGGCAGCACCGTGGGGAGAGGAAGGCAGTGCCTGCAGAGCCCAGTATGAGCACTCTGAGTTAGTTAGGGATAGCTCAGGGAGGGCAGGCCTCCTGGCTCTGCTACTTGCTCTGGGTAGAAGTCCTTGTATTTACGCTGGGAGCTCAGCTCAGAGACCTGCCTCAGCCTGGTCCCAGCCCATCCCCCAACAGGAGAAGAACGGTTTCCATATTTCTAAAGGGACTTTTAGAAATCTAGCCCTAAATGCAAAGAGGCCTGATGGACCCTTGTGCCCTCAGCACATCCTAGGGCCGAGCAGCTCTCAGCTGGGAAACCTCTGGGGTCCTCCCGGCAGGTCACTGACCTGGCCATGACTGGTAATAGTCTGGCTTTCGACAGCTAGCACTGGTTGCACTGATCCTCGCTAGACACTGAGTTGCCGAAAGCTGCCGCCCCATCCCTACCGGGAGTCCTTAAGCGTGGTCCTCAGAGAGCACTGTGGGACCGAACACTTCCATTCTCGTGTGTACCCTGCCTTTATGCTGTGTTCGCTCTGGCCACACGCCACGTGCCCTGGGGTTTCTCTGCTCATTTCTGGAATATTTATACAGCAGGTTTGGATCACGTTTTTCTACT
Source organism: Thryonomys swinderianus (assembly GCA_004025085.1). Classification (NCBI taxonomy): domain Eukaryota; kingdom Metazoa; phylum Chordata; class Mammalia; order Rodentia; family Thryonomyidae; genus Thryonomys; species Thryonomys swinderianus. Next base: position 115,708 of record PVIC010000201.1, read on the forward strand.
AATAAGAATGCTAACACTGTCGTATAGATAATCAGCAAGGCCTTTATGAAGTTTACACCTTTGCATTATTAAAGGATATAACAATTCATGTGAACTCACCAGTGTGTTTTGTTTTGTTTTGTTTTGTTTTTGATAGTTGTGAGTCCAACATGCTGTTAAAAGAGCCTTCCCTCCACCTCTCCCGCACCTGATGGCTGGTTCCCTAGCAAGTTTGGAGTTCTAGCCAGCCCAAATCCTTGCCCTTTACAGTGAGGAGCAGTATGCATTTCTTAGCTTCCTAAGAGGTGTTACAGGCCATTGCTTCCTTGGAATACGCAGCAGACGGAGGGAGGGAAACGCCTCTGCAGAACTGGGAGGATGGTCACTCTGGGGACTGGGGCACATCCTGAGCTCCACAGCAAGGTCTTGGGTCATAGGAAGCTGTTGTTCCTAACCGAGATCATTCAGGATCCTGAGATACAGAGACACTCAGAGAAGGTTCTTCATGGCAAACTGTATTTGGTTTGTAATCACACTTAGGCATCTCTTGCAAGCCCTTGAGACCGGCTGGCTCTGTAGCCATTTCCAGGAAGGAGCAAATAGATATGTAAGTCTGTCCAAGTGAGTGAACCAGAATCCCAGCTCAACCATCCCGAGAGTCTGGACTATCCCTAGGGGGCTGGAGGGAACTTTGGCATCCAGGTCCAGTGGCATAAAGGCTGAGCCCCACCCAGGCATCACTGAAGTGTGAGACCCATATTTCCACCCTAAGGCATAAGAAAGCAGGCATACGTGAGCTGCAGTTTGGGGCAGGCCAGCTCCTTCTCGAGTGCAACCTTCCCCAAGCCAGGAGCCACAGAAGATGGACAGCCCCGACTCACACTTCCACTCCTCAGGGCAGCTCTGACCTCGGAGGCTGTGAACAAACCACTCCCAAGAAGTCTTCTTGGCATGCAAGGTGCCTGGGTGAGTTAGCCAAGGTAAAAGGGGAGATCATGCCACAAATAAATCTCTAAAGAGATTTTTAGTTTTCCCTTGGATAAGATGTTGCATGAGATGTAGGAGACAGCTTTTGTCCCAGGGGCTTTCCTAGACTACACAGTTCTGTAATGTCAGCCAAGAGGCAGTGATGCTGGTTTGCCTTGAGTACCCTTCCAAATGTGCTGTGCTCTCTCCCCAACTTACAGCTTCTTTCTGTAAGCATGGCCAGCATTCTCCCTGTAGGGTGGATAGTGCCTCACATGCTCTAGCAGTCTCAATTCTTAGCACTGTGGGCCTCACTGGTCCCTTTCTTTTAGAGAGTCCTTGCTTTCTCTCCATCTGTCCTGTACCTCAAGCTAAAGGTTTTGTCAGATCATTAGCCAGGAGGCACAATTCCTCCTTGTTGAGGGGTCATAGGATCAGCTGCGATTCACTGTGATGCAGAGTAGGGAAGAACTAGGAATGGTGTAGCTTGCATATATCCTCTGGGGGTACTGGTTCACATCCCATGTTTTTCATACAGAAATAAAATCAGAAGGATCAGTGATTAGAATCTCCTGAGCATTCTAGTCTTCCAGGAAAAAGTCTTCTGTGTACATCGTGGAAACGAGCCTTAGAGAAATTTCACCTGTGCTAAATACTTAGAACATCTGACTTGAATGATAGACTTTCTCGTGGTGGAAGAGGACCCACAGACTCCCTCTACCCAGGGCCCATTGAGTACGTGAGCTCGCCCAGAGCAATATAACATCACTGTTATAAAGGAGTTGTCCTGCTTCTGCTTGAATGCCCCCTGCAACCAGGAGCTGGCCTGCACAGTGTGTGGGCAGCTCTGATAGCCTTTTCTTATATGAAGCCACCATCTTCTCCAGCCCTCCCCCGTGATTGACATTTGCTGATTCAAGACTGACTAAGCCTTGTTCCGTCTCGTGGCAGACCTTGACATATGTGGAACCAGTGTTACCATTTCCAGACTAAACATTGATGTAACACATATTCTGTGAACATTTTCTGAGTTGGGATCATCCTAGGCACTGAGGAGAGAGAAGAGAGAGTCAGGCACCTGTCTGGAGGAGACAGCCAGATAGTAAGCATGCAAATGAACAGAAGACAGCAGAGAGTGATAAGAATAAATGAGAAGTCTGATAGGAAATGAGTTGGTGGTTCTGCACTAGAGAAGAGACTAGGGGAAATGTCGTTGAAACAGTGACACAGGCCGGAGCCCTCCAAGGGAGCAAACAGCCATAGTGAATATTGCAGGCAAAAGGTCAGTCAGACCCTGGGGCCAAAACCTGCTGTGATCAGCAGGCTGAGTACAGGCTGCCTGGCTGGATCACAGGGATGCAGGGCCCTGGCTTCATCCACACCAGCCAGAGGGCTGGGCAGAGTCCATACTGCATACTCAGGGCCAAGGCCCAGGAAAGCTTGAAATTATCTATCAACTATCTATCAAGTAGGACCATGGGCCTCCTTGTGGTTATGCACAGTGCAGTCTCTTCACCCACCTGCCTCTCCTTTCCATTGTCCTTAGGCCCTCCGTGGCCTGCAGTGACGCCTGATGAACCTGGAGCAAACTCTGCCCCAGCTGCGTCCTGTCTTGCACAAAGAGCATAGACCCTGTGCTTACGTGTAAACCTCAGAAGGTAGACTAAGTGCCACTGAGTCCAAAAGTGCACACATATCAAAAAATAAAAGTAAAAAAAAAATACTTCCAGTCTTCAGGAAGTAGGCAGGCACTTTATGCCTACCAGATACTAGGGTCAAAAGGCTGCAGCGGCTTCAAGCCCAGTGTTGTGGGCAAGAGAGAAATTACAAGCTCTAAATGACTTCCCCATTCAGGGAACCAGCTTTGGAGCCTACAGATCAGGAAGGCTCGTGTCTCTTTCTTTGCTTTTTGGGGGCAGTGTTGATGGATGCAGATGGGTGGTTTTGTTATGCAGCCAACCAGAAGCACCTCTGCCTTTTTGGTAGCTGTTGAGAAAATGCCTACCCCACTGAAGGCTGTTTTCTTGCTGTAAAAGCTCAGGGTACCAAGTCTTCACGGGTCTCAGGCCTTCCTGGAGGAATGGGCTAGGGTGGGAAGGGCCAGCCAGGAAGCCTGAGGAGGGAAGGCTGGGAAGTAAGCCAAGGTCCCATAGGGCTCCTGTTGAGGCCCTACTGTACCCAGAGAGACAGGTTGTCAGTGGCCCTCTCCAGCATGCTGGTCTGGTGACTTGTCCCGGTGCAGTGGCACTGCCACTAGATAAGCTCCAGAGTGCCTGGGTAAGGACCTTGTAGCACATGGAGCTGGCCCTTAGGCACACAAGGGGTAGAGAAAAGAATGGTGGCTATCTTAGTGCTGCTTTCCATGGGTTACATCTTCTTCCTGTTGTCGGGCATGATACACAATTGTCAGGCCACTGGGCCTGGCCGCACTCAGCAAAATGAATCTAATATGGGGTTGGGCAGAGCAAAGCTCCAAGTAGTGCTGGCCCCAGATCTTCCTCCAAGGATGCCTGAGACGAGGTCTGGTGTTAGAATGGCGCTGTACATGGCTCTGGGCCCATGGCTTCCAGAAGAAAAACAAATCATTATTCTGCTTAGGGTCCTTGTGTCCTCATGCACACAGGCAGAGCTCTGCACAGGTTTCTGCTTCTTGTAGCACTATCATTGGTCTCCAAAAGACTGGTGGAAACCACCGAGAGGCCGACAGCCCATCCCAAGCAGCTAACATCAGTGAGGGCCACACAGAGAGCTGACCTGGTCCTTCTGTGACAGCGTCAAGAGCCCAGACTCTGGAGGACTAGAGAGGGTCGTGGGGGTGGGAGAAGGGTGGCTAGGCAGACAGGCTGAGTCAAAGTCAGCTCAGCCAGAAGTGGGGGGAGGGGGCTGGGAGTTGCTGGGAGGCGAGAGTGCAGCCGGCTGTGCGGGCGCCTGTCCTGCATCTGAGTGTGCCTGTCTGTGTGAGTGTGCAGCTCGGGGGTGAGTCGGCTGGTTTTCCCGAAGTCTGCCCCAAGCGTGCATGGCTCCCAGAAGGTGAGTATTACCAGACCCTGCCCTCACCCGCCAGGCCTAGGAAGGCTGCTGAGTCTCCAGTCTCACTTGCTGCATTCATTTTTCTGGGTGCAGCAAAGAGGTGGGGGTGGCTTATGAGTCCAGCACACTCCAGTTTGGGGCTTCTTTGGGATTATTCCTAAAAAGGGGAGAGGGAGGGTGCCTATATGGGGCGCCCCATTGTGCCATAAGTCACAAGGACGCCCTGGGAGTCCCATGTGGGACCCTGCCCCTCACTGTTCTCAGAACTGCTTCCTAGCCAGTAACTGGTGACCTTGCCTATGCGGTCTGCAAAGCCCAGGGAATGCACAGCAGCGCCCTCTAGCTGCATCTTCATTTAGTGTCCTCAGACACCGCCCAGCTGTGAGGCGCTTTGAGGACTGACGCATGGCTCCCAAGCCCCCTTCTTATCGTAAGTGGAAGCCCCCATCCGAGATGAGACGAAGCCTTCATCTCTCCCCTTGGAGGATGTAGGAGACTCTATGCACTCCACAGCAGTGCATAGAGAAGCCTCAGGGAAGGTGATATTCTGGATATGAAGGCCCTGGGCCCTGCTCTCCCGAAGGGCTGTTGCTTACAGGATTGGGACTCACATCTTAGCCTGTTAACCTTCTTCCATCTCTTTCTCTCTCAAGCCAATGGCAGCCCAACCTCAGGCCTAAGCACCGGGGCCATCGTGGGCATCCTCATTGTCATCTTCGTCCTGCTCCTGGTGGTTGTGGACATCACCTGCTACTTCCTGAACAAGTGTGGCCTGCTTATGTGCATTGCTGTCAACCTGTGTGGAAAAGCTGGGCCAGGAGCCAAGGGCAAGGACATGGAGGAGGGCAAGGCTGCCTTCTCGTGAGTGAAACCCGTCCCCCACTGTGATCTGAAGTCTACCCCTCCCCGAGGACCCAGCAGCCATGCCACCTCTGAGCCATTCACAAGTGTCTGTGGTAACCTTTCCTTCAGCTTCACTTTCCCCACGTGGAAACCCAGAGTGAAAAAGCCTCCTGTGGCCGTGGGTGGCCTGGAGTTAGGGGTGACCCATTTGAAAAGCAGGCTCTTAGGCCTGGCTCCTAACCCAGTAGAATCTCACCAGAGTCTGAAAACCTCATGAAGATCAAAACAGAAGACTAGGGCCAGCATTTGAGGGACACACTCACCTGCCTTTCAGTTTTTCGTTCATTCATTCATTCATTCATTCATACATCACTCAACAAATACCTAGTCAGCAGCTAGCTACTAAGGGCAAGGCATGAGGGTACAACTTGAGGGTACAGGCTTGAGGGTACAACAAGAAATGAAAGAATAAAAATTCCTACCCTTGTGGAGCTGGCGATCCAGACCTGGTTCTATCTAGCACCATCTGTGGAGTAACAGATGCTGAACGAAAAGCCTCTGAAGACCATTGCAGGTGGGGCTTCTCCAGAGCAGGCTGAGAAGGGATAAAGAGAGAAAATAAGTGGTTGAGCCCCGCCACATGCCAGGCACTGTATATCCATCTACACATAAGCGCATCAGCCTACATGCACAGATACATATATGGTATTGAGCTCATCTTTACCAGGTACTTGATAAGCACTTGACATCCATTATCTTATTTAATTCTCATACTAAGTCAGGGACATACTACAGCATGCCTAATTTTAAGATGAGGACTCTGAAGCAGGGGTGATTCAACTGTGGTCAAGGTCACACCGCTAGTAGGCCAGGCTGAGACACACACTCATGCCTGGCTCTGGATGTCCGCGCTGGCAGTCTATGGGGAGGCCTTGCTTCCCTGGACCACAGCTGCTTTCCCTGGGGCCCACCCTACTGGCCTGGGGTGTGAGCAGCACAATTCTCTCCGCAGGAAAGATGAGTCCAAGGAGCCCATCGTGGAAGTTCGAACAGAGGAAGAGCGGACTCCAAACCATGATGGAGGGAAACACACAGAACCCAATGAGACCACACCGCTCACAGAGCCTGAGTACGTGTGTGGGAGGGGCTGGCACTCCCTGGGTAGAGCCCGGCGCATCTCAACATCCTCCCCGACCTTCCACACCTCCCACTGGGCAAGCCAGAACTTCAGAGCCACCCCAGGAAACCTGCTTGGCTGGGCAGTGCCTGCCCCCACTCTCTTTAGAGAGCAGACATTCTTGGTCCTATTTGGGGTGGCTGAGAGCCTTTATCGGGCTCCTTGCACAAGTGGGTGTCCCTGGACCCACTCCCAAGTTGCACCATTATTCTGGAAATGGTTTAAGGAGACAAAACCTGACACAGAGGCTTAGCTGACTCTGATTAAGGTTTCTTACAATTCTAGGCTTTTCTGGTTTCTTAGCTTTAAAAATGCCTTAAAGCGGGGGCCGGAGGGTTAGCTCAGTGGTTCTGGCGCCTGCCTCACAAGCGCAAGGTCCTGAGTTTGATCCCCGGTAACCACATATAATGCTGGGTGTGGAGACACGCCCACCAACAATCAACACCGCATACCACAATGCCGGGCGTGGTGGCTCACGCCTGTAATCCCAGCACTCGGGAGGCAGAGACAGGAGGATTGCTGAGTTCGCAGCGGCTTGCCTGGGCACCATAGTGAGCTCAGGGCCAGCCTGAACTACAAAGCGAGACCCTGTCTCAAAAGCGAAAAAAAAAAAAAAAGTACCTTAAAGAAGTTGGGAGCCTACCTGGTTCAGTTCCTTGACCTTTACCTGCTCAAAAGCATCAGGGCTGCTGACCAGGAAACAGGGAAATACCTGCCTGGCTATGGGAGATCAGACAGGTTAGAAAGGAATAGAATTTCACAGAAAATTCACAAAATCCATGACTGGAAGAGCCCATGGCTCTTAGGAGCCTTTCAGAGCACCCAGCATCTGCCTGATTCCTAACCTTCCCCATGGCCCCCCGGGAGCCAGGCAGGTGAGCTGAGCCTCATTTCTGTGGGGCCAGGAGGCTTGGAGTAGGTGGGTACTGGGCTGAAACCTTCCTCTCCCGGAGTGGAGACCGGAGCGTGGCACAAGGAAGTCTCAGATGAGCCTGTGGAACGGGAACCCCGTGCAGAGAGATGCAGGGATGTGAGCAGGGAGGAAGGGCTCGCAGGTCCCCTTGGCACTGCCATGTTCTTTGTTGTCTCCTGTGTCCTCTTCTGTCCACCTGGGTGTGTGCTTCCTCAGTGTCCTCGTTCCTCTGTGGACCTGTGTTCCCGCCTGTGCATGCCCGCCCATGGCCCCTCTCCTGGCTTCGGCCCTGCTGCCGGCTTCTCTGTCATGTTTCAGCTTTCATTGTCTATTTTCTTCTACTTCCTGTCCTCTCCACAGGCTGCCTGCTGACACCACAGCCACTGTCGAGGACATGCTGCCTTCTGTCACCACCGTCACCACTAACTCTGACACTGTCACCGAAACCTTTGCCACTGCTCAGAACAGCCCCACCAGTGAGACCACCACCCTGACCTCCAGTATTGCCCCACCGGTCACGGCCGCGCCGGACTCAAATTCCGTGCCAGCTGGCCAGGCCGCCCCTTCCAAGGGGCCCGGCATCACCACCTCCTCCCCGTCCCCAGCCTCAGCCCCCAAGGTCGCCCCCCTTGTTGACCTGAGCGATACTCCAACTTCAGCCCCTGCTGCCAGCAAGTTGTCCTCTAGTGTCCTGGCTGATCAGGGAGCTGTCCTCAGCCCCAGCACCCCCGCCAGTGCAGGGGAGGGCTCCAGGGCCCCTCCAGCCAGCAAGCCAAGCCCCGCACCAGCCCCTACCCCAGCAGGGGCAACCAGTCTGCTAGCAGCAGCGGCTGCCCCTGCCTCAGAAACCCCCCAGGCCAAGCAAGAGGCCCCCAGCACCAAAGGCCCGGACCCCGAGCCCACCCAGCCCGGCGCTGTGAAGAGCCCGCCCGAGGCAGCCACAGCCCCTGCTAGTCCGAAGAGCGAGGCTGCCTCCATCAGCGCCACAAACCCTCCCCAGGGCGAGGACTTTAAAATGGACGAAGGGAACTTCAAGACCCCAGATATTGACCTTGCAAAGGATGTTTTTGCAGCCCTGGGCTCTCCTGCTCCCGCCGCTGGGGCCAGTGGACAAGCCCCCGAGCTTGCTCCTCCCACTGCAGACAGCTCTGTGTCACCTGCACCAGCAAAGACCGAGTACGGCCTCTCTCTGTCTGCTGTCGTCGGGTTGTGTCCTGTGGTGGTGTGCGTCTGTGCTGTGCTGTGTTCTCCTTGTTAGACGTATCCTCAGTCTCGCCCAGGGTTTCTCTGAGGCAACTGTCAACCAAGGGGCTGGGAAGAGGCAGAAGCAGGGGCGGGCAGGAGGGCCTGGCAAGTGGAGCAGCCGCCAGCTCACTAATTAGGCTGTGTTCATTATAGTTCATCCTTATCATCCAAGCAGTGCTTCTGCCTCCCTGGGGTGCCTTGCAGTTGGGCCAGTGACAAGCACAGCTTGGGAAGACAGTAAGGAGGTCAAGGTGCCCTTATCTGCCACGTGGGCATCTTCTCCGTGTTATCTAGGGCCAGGCCGAGCCCTCACTAGCAAGGCACTGTTGCATGGGAAGGAAGAGGCAGCACCTGAGGCCCACGTACAGGGAAGATGTGGCCCAGGGGCCTGACACACTTGGGCTCAGATGTCTGCTCTTCCCCACCCACCCTGACTTCTGCTGCTCTTAGAGGGGCTGGGAGGAGGGCCTGCCAATGCCACATGCCTGTTAGGTCTCTTAAGTTGGAAGGAAAGTCCTCCATCTTTAGGTTTCTTCAGAGTGATGCTGGCACACCTTAGGCTGGAGTCCACTTCTCCTCTCTTGTGTCCTTAGGCCTGATCCTTGTTCCTGGGACCCATGGAGGCAGTCAGGCCTGAGTTTTTATGGAGGTTTCTATGCCCACCCAGATAAGGTGTTGTGATGCCACTGAAAGCTGTAGACAGGTTTTCACTAGTTCCCCTGAATGTCAGCATCTGGAAATGAATAGCCTTGCCTACTACACTTTTGGTAGCAAGCTCCCATGTAGGAAGCGTCCTGAGGAAAGCCACCCCAGCCCGCCCTGCTGACTATGGCAGAAGCACTATCCTTGCATCAGTTAAGGCTGGAGCAGGAAAAGATTCCTTAACTCTGTGCTTCCCAAACTGGACTTTGCATTAGAATCACCTGGATGCTTTTTAAAAGTCACAGGTCTAGGATTTGGGGGTCATGGTGATTCCAACACACATTCCACTCGCCGATGAGGGCTGTCACTGGAAACCCCAGAGGGTCAGGGCAGAAGCGGGGAGATGTCTGTCAACTAAGGTCTCAGCAGTGCTGTTTTCATGATTCTCTGCAGGAAGGGCCCAGTAGAAGCAAAGTTGGAGTGCCAGGAGTCAGAAACAAAGCCAGCGCCAGCCGAAGTCAAGACGGTCCCCAACGACGCCACACAAACAAAGGAGAACGAGAGCAAAGCATGATGGGTGACGAGCAGCAAGCAAAGATCAAAATAAAGTGACACAGCAGCTTCACCAGAGCATTTCCAATATCACACACATACACACACGCACGCACACACACACACACCACAATCTCATTCCTCTAGTGTCTTTTGCCTTTAAAAAAAAACTAAACAGATAAACATGGGAACTCCTTTTTGTAGGTTTATAGAAAGGGCTCCTTTGTTGCGCACTCACTTGTAAGAAAATGAGACAAAAAAGTTAAACCCACAGCCAAACTAGGACACTCCGTTCCCTGAGACCATTTAAAAATCAGACAAAAGGACCCCAAATTAATAATCTAGGAAGCTCAGAAAAAAAAAAATCTAGGTTCAGGAAGACCACACTTGTTGTTACCCAATTGGCACAGACCAGTTTCAGAGAAATACTTTCAGGCACTAAGACTAACCGAATGAACAAAGTCCACAATTTATTTTTATACTTTCAGTCAAGTTCAAACTCTGTAAAACCTCATAAATAAGTTATAATTTCTGTTCACTTTGTATTTGTTCAGTATGCAAAGTGTGTCACCCTTTCTAGCTGAATTCAGTTCCCACATAGACTCTTGTTTTGTAGGAAGAATGCCAAATTGCAGCTTCTGAGGGTAGATCTCAATTTGCAGTATTCAGACTTCTCTTGCTTTCTTTTTCTTTCATTGTATTGTTTTAATTTTTCTTTTCCTTCCTTTCTGCCAACTTTGTTTTCCAGTGTTTACAAGTTGACAAATGTTTGACTTCGGTTGTGTTTAAATGTCCATGTAAAATAGTTGCCTTTTTTTTTAAAGTAACAAATACCGCTGAAAGGTTGGTGGGATCGTCACAGGTTTGCTTCAGCACAGGGCACCGAGAGGAAAGATGACTGTTTACAGTGGCTCTGCCCCTGCCCATCCCATTCTGATTTGCAGTTTTTTGCCTGTGTCCAACTCAGGTGAAAATCCATCTCATTCTGGGATGGTTCAACCTTTTGAGTTTGGGTTATTTTGCGTTTCTTGGGGGTTAGACCACTTTCGGATCGGCAGCTACCTGCCTGTATCTGTGACAAAGGATCTGCCTCCCAGGCGTCCTCGCCCTTCCTTCTGAAGGACTCCTTAGGCTTTGTTGAATGAAGCAGAGACGATTGTATAGTTGGGGCTGGTCTTGGTGAACACACATTTTTACCCCAAACATCCCCTTTGTGTAGAGAGTCAAATAAAATATATACATACCATTTCCTTTTGAGCCCAGAATCTAGATTTGAGCGGAAGAGCATGTGTGCTTCAGGGAATTAGTGTCTTTTTTTGGAAATCTGTTGAAGTAAAGTAACATCAGCCTTCTGTTCACTTAGGCAGCATTTGTGGAAACAAAGAAAAGAAAACCTACTGTCTGGAGTCATAATACAACTTTCCTGGATTGGAAACAAAGTGGGGGAAAAAAATACAGAAACTTTAAGGGGGATGGGAGGGGGGAGAAGGGAAAAGCCAGCCCTTTGTATAGAAATTTTGCTTTTGTTTCTCATTCTACTTTAGAACTGCAAGCTTGTGCACTGTGGATGCGTGAATATTTTAGTGTGAAACGTGTTTTTTGTCATAGTATTGAAATAAAACTTCAACATAGTTTGGTTGTGGAAGGTATAGCAGATAGTTCAGAAAAATATTCAGGAAACAAAAAAATAACTCTTAAAAGGAATCGAAGCCTTTAAACAAAGAAAATAAAATAGAGATGATGATGAAGAAGAAGAAGAGGACGTTAAGTCAGCTGAAATCGATCCTCCGGCATGCGTTCCTTTCCTAAGGTGCAAAGCAGCAAGAGGTGAGGGTGGCGAGACCGCCTCTGCGTCCACTTGGCCGCACACCCCATGTTCTGACACTTCTGCAGTCCAGTCGGTGGCAATGCTAGATTATCATTTCAAACTGTGAAGGATAATGGTCTTGTCATTTGCTAAATGTGGGGTTATTTTGCATTTTCTCAGCTCATGGGGATGGAAATGGAGGATCCTGGAATATGCAGTCCTGGCCCCTTTGATTCTAGGGCCTACAGAGATCTATGGTTCAAAGGCACAGGCCCTTGGGAAGAAGCATCAAAGGAAGACTGCTCTTGGCACACAGGTGGAATTGGAAAGTGGGCACCTAGGCAGAGAGGGCTGGGTGGTGACGGGTGGACACTTCTGGTCACCAGGTTATTCAGTGGAATCAGTGCCTCGTTTTAGGACTGCAGTGGCTTGATCAGAGAGGCCAAGGCTGTGCTATACTCCCTGGAGACCACGTCTCACTCTTAAGTGATTGTGTTTGGACAAACCAATTTTGGTTCTAACGGTTAGGTAAAGTCAAGTCTCAGACAGCCTGGCCCAGTGCAGCTGAACCCCAGAACCCCGGCCCTACCATCAGCTGGTACCCCAAACTGCTCACACTTCAGTCTGCCTCCCTTTCGCATTAGACATTCATTTGTCTCAGCATGCATGAGCTTTCCTTTATTTTATTTTATTTTTTAAAGATCAATGCTTTCTCTAAAATCAGAGTCACTTTATTTTCAAGATGTCCTATCTTTTATGTTAAGAGATAAAAGCGTATGATTTTCCTTTTTAAATTCTCCAAAGGAGGCATCAGCTCCACAGTTTCTGTGTCAGTGTGTCTATATGTGTATGTGCCATACATATGTATTCACATAAAGATCGTCATGGCCGAGTTCTGCGGGAGGGCGCGTGGGTGCCACGAGCAGGTATCCCACTCCTGAAGGGCCATGGTGTATATAGTGCAGCTTTGAAGTGGAACTCTATTTTCACACTTTTCTATGGACCCTCCCGTGTCCCAGCTTTTCACCCTAGGCTGTCTGTCTGAATGGTGGTTTCCAGACCTCCATTAACATCCCTACCCAACATTCTGTCCTCTGGGGGCCTTCTCTCTTGTTATAAAACTTTTTACCAAGTGAAACATCAACACCACCTTTGTTTCCATTCTCACTGGTGTAAATACTGAGTACTAACTGAGAATTTTGACTTTGCATTCTGTCAGAATACTTGTGTTCAATAAAACTGAAAGAAAAAAAGCAGCTATGGTCAAACTGGGATTTCTTTCAATTCAGTGAGTCTGTTATGTGAATCAAATGTGAACATGCTTGTGTTATTTCTGTTTGTGTGCTTTCTCTTGTTTTATGTGTGAGCAGGGTCAGTTTGCCCGAGTGTTTTGAGTTCATGTTTCTATCTTCTCACAGGTTAATGGAGGAATCCTAAATTAGAAGGGTCAAACATTAGATGTATAATACTTTCACTCAAATCATTGTTCTGCCAGTTCCTAATTGATCTTGAAAGTATTTCTTACCTCTCCAAGACTCAAGTTCTTCTTTTTACAGACAGGAAATAGTGACAGAACAGAGCTAAGTACTTGTTGATGAACTAAACAGTTCCACGAAGGACCAGGGTAGTATTTTCTTGGCTAAAAGTAGGTTCTCAATAATTGTTTATTAAGCTGTGGACCCAAGAGTTGCTCTAGGAGACCTGACTGTGAAACCAAAACTGGGGAGGGTCATTGAGGGTTCTAGGACACCAAATATAAGCAAATACTTCCTTTTTGGACTGGCAACATCTGCACAGATTTAAGGGAGTTCTGTGTCTCTGGTGCCTAACTTGCCTGTTCTCATAATTCAGAGGCAATTGCACCTCTGATTTCCTTTGCCACATATTTCATGCATTGAGGGGACCAAGAAACAGAAACACTGCTTATCACAACTTGAACACAACATGGATCCTGGCCCTCTCCATTGATTCACAAGGGTTTCCCAAGCCTCAGTCCTCCAGATTAATCTTCTCAAAGATTCATTCAGAAAATAATGAGCACTCCCAAGGTGATCAGGACAGAGCAGCTGAGACAACAGCTCTCAGGTGGACGATATATTCAAGTGTGGGGGTGAGGTAGGGCTGGGTGCTCATTAGGCCATTCGCAGATGTTTCTGCTCTCCTTTTCTTCCCAGGGACATGGTAGGATTGCACTTTTCTTCTCTCCCTTTTTGTCAGTGGAATACGAGCAGGAGGGGTCGTGTCTACACAAGAGCTTTTGTTATGGGTGTCTTGCCCTGCAGAATAATGAGAAATGCTTCCGGAGGCGGAAGTGCCACTATGTAGGCCCAGAGTGAGGGACATAAACAGAAGGCCATGACTGAAAGTGAAGAACACATGAAGGATTATCCCAGTGGTAGACCAGTAGATGTGTAACAACCTTCCCAGTGGAGTACAGCAATGTGTGCGTGTATCTATGTGTTTAATATGTCTTTTACTGGTATAAAGAATGCTATTTAAAATTAGTAAAATACACAGTAGTCTGGAAATGACATATACCTCTTGACACAAAATGGTTCTGTTCATGTTTGCTGAGGTCTTATATCTATAGTCAGCCCTGTGGTTCCAATTTTAGTATATGTGCTGCCGAAGCGAGCACAGCCCTGTGGTCCCAATTCACAAATGAGTGTGGTTCCAACTTGAATGTTGGTTGTTATGTTCATTTCTGTTATGTGACAGTAAAACAGTGAAGATTTATGACAGAATTTCACTCATTTACCAACAGTGTGAGTGACTTTAGTTCAATCTCCTTAATTGTTCAATCTAGTATACACTTTGAATACTAGAAGAATATTGTCTCCAGTGTTCTGTTTTTCACATTGTAACAGTTGCAGTCATGATACGCCTTTAAAATGAATCCATGTCATAAATGTCCCATCACTTTCTTAAATCTAGAAAAGCACAAAAACAAATGAATAAATCAAATTCCAGTTTGTAGCTTCTATTGATTTCAGCAGTGTGTGGACATCCACAAGATGGCTGATTCCAACATGCACCACACACGTGAAGATTTAGTTAGTTAGAAGGATACACTAGTATGTTATTAAAGAGTATTCCTACCACACAGACACGATGATCATAAATACCTGCAAAGGCACAGATCACATTATATATAATAGCAATGTTATTCTCAATATTAGTAATAGAATGATTAAGGTGTGATATGTAATGAATTGTTACTGATATTTAACTTTTAAAAATGGCTGTGTGTGACAGCTGGCTCAAAAACTTCCTAAAAGTTTAATGATTGGCTCTCTGAACCCAGTGTGAACTGGAGAAACCTTACATTATAAGCCACTTAATTTGGGGATTTCTTATCATGGTATTATTTAACCTATCATGGCTAGGTCAGAGAATAGAAGTAAATGCAATGAAGAATAGCATCCAGGTATTAAAGGATTAAGGAGTATTAGTATTTGATATGGGACAGCCAGAATAGTCCTTTCTGAAAAGATGGCATTTGATCAGTGACCTGAAAGAAGTGAAGAACTGAACCATGCAAATATCTGAAAGAAGGTATTTCAGGGAGAGGGAACAGCAAATGCAAAGTTCTGGTGGATATTTGAGGAATAGGAAAAGAGGCCCTGTGTGGCCAGAGCAGGGAGCAAATCCTGGGATGGGGTGGAAAGCAAACAGCACTGCAGGGTACTCACTAGGGTGGAGGTGGACTCACCATATCCAGAGTGACGAGACTCCTGGGAAGTCTTTTTCTCCCTATAGATCACAAATCTGTTTTCCATGCATGACAGTCAGCAGGACAGGTGGAGGCGAATTCTGTCAAGGAGGCCACTCTGGAAAGGCTTGAAGTCACTGTCACCACTCCTGATCCCCAAGGTAAGGCTACAGATGGCATGAGAGAGGTTTCTGACAATTCTCAATCTATTTTGAAGATGAATACGTAGCTCATGGTGGGTTCAGGAGCATTTTCTGTCTGACCACAGAGACCTAGGAGAAAATAAGAACTTTCTTATATTACTTGTGTGTTTCCATGGGAGCCTGAATCTGTTCTAAACTCAGTGGCCAGTTCAGGTGGCCGGCAGAGCACTGAGAAAGCAGGTCATGGGGCAGGATGATGATGGTGGAGCCAGTGATAATGCCAGCAGAGATTGCTAGGGAAACCGAGTTAGATTCTGAACAATGCCCAGGAAAGTATTTTCCAAGGCAGGGCAGTACATGGTCAAGGAACATTCCAGAAAGCTTGCACCTTTGTGCTAGGACAATTGTCATTGGCTATACACAAGACAAGGCATTAGAGTTCACTTCTCTCACTATCTGCCTTCAAGTCTTACTTGAGCTCAGATAGCACTACAGAAAGAAAGGGAGGAGGAACAGAAGTGTCTTCCCCATTAGACATGGATAGTCTGGAGAGACATATCTGGGCAGAGAAGACTCTGAGCTTGCAATTTTGGACTCTGCCTCCCTCCTACATTCCTCAGTTGTGCCCTGAAAATCCCATAAGATGACCAGAAATGTCATTCTTTTTCTACTTCTCCATCATTGGTGTCTGTGTTGTCCTTCTTTACCGGGTTTTCCCCTGGAGACACTGATTCCTGGAGGTCACTACTGATTCTGCACCGAGTGCCCTTGCATGTATGGACAGGGCAGTGTCTTCCTTACTCCTGATTATCACGACAGATGTTCCCATGTTGCAGCTGTCTTAGAAATTCTAGCTCAGGAAAGTCATCTGGCTCTAGAAAATAATCTCTTTACTCTTTCTCCCTCCTTGCTGGGAGGCTCCTGCCACCAGGTCTGCTCTGTACAGAGTCCTAGCTGCGGCCCTTACTAGTAAGGACATGGCTTTCTGCCCCTGGCCCTCCATCTTCCTAAAGATCTTCTGTTCACCTGGGTAACTTCCATGCTTCATGTGGACAACCACTGTAACCACCAGGCTCCTCAGCAGGCCTTCCAGTGTCCTCTCTTTCACTCCCCTTAAGCTATATCATCTCCTGGGCAAACCTTGGACCTGATTGTCATCTCCCATCCACCTGAACCAGAAATTCTGATCTTCACCAGTAGATTCTGATCTGCTCTCCACTACTTCCTGAGGTCTAGGCAGCTCACCCACTAAGCTATTTCCATGTATGCATTCTTTGTCCTTTCTGGGGCCTCTGCTAATAAGTTGATTTAAAGGGGCAACTGAGGGAAAAATTGATTTGGGGAAAGTAAAAGCATTTTGTAGAAAACAAAAATAATTGGCTGAGAAATCTTAGCAGGATTGTCTGGCATTGACAGCCTTGTCGAGAATGACCTTAATTATTTATTGGTGTGAATGGGTTTCCCATCTTGCACATCCTCTTAGATCATTTGCATTTGGCCTCAATCCTCTGGTTCAGTGTAACAAGCGCTCACTCGTGGACAGCAGACACTCTTACCTCGATATTCCCATGTTGCGGCTGTCTTAGAAATTCTAGCTCAGGAAAATCATCTGGCTCTAGAAAATAATCTCTTTACTTACATCCAACAAATGGGTACGGTCTGAAAAATATCCACACACTTAGGTACAACTACAACAATAAATCACTCCTCATCCAGCAGATGTTTCCTGGGCACCTGCATGAGTCTGAAGTTGTTCTAGATACTGGAGGAACAAAGGGTTACCTCATGCCACTTATATTCTGAAAAAAATCTGTAAGAATATCTACAAGATGTCTGTAAGGATATCGATAAATATGTGTGCGAGAGATCAAAGATGCACGCTGTTGAGGAAATGCGCCCGTTTCATAAGGGAGAGGCTGTTATGCACAGGACACGAAGGTAGCACTTCTTCCAAGGTAGCACCCAAGCAGAAACCACACAGGTTTGCACTCCAAGAACAGTAGTTCCTCCTGATCTGTGGTTCTCTTTTTCATGGTTTCAGTTACCTGTGGTCAACTGTGGTTCAAAATATTATGTGCAAAACTCCAGAAATAAATAGTTCAAAATTTTGTATTCCATAGGGTGGTTAAATGTCTTTAATTATGCTATGCTGTATCACTGTTCTACTAATAGTTATTATTGCTAATTTCTTACGGTGCTACTTCATAATTTAAATTGTATTATAAGTACACTTGCATCGGAAAAAACATAATGCATTCCCAGCTGAGTTTTCAGTCAATCAATTGGGACCTGTCACCTAACAGAAAGGGCATCAAGGCACTGCCAGCTCCTTGTCTCAAGCTTGTATGTGTGTAGCTCTCAAGTGAAGAGGAAATTAATTTCTTAAAATATTGAACTTAATTTCATCTGCCATCTGCCATTCCATGGAGTGATCAAAGTTTAATCTCCATCAAATTATGGTCCCACCCCCTATCTCTCATAATATTGCTGATGAGACTTTTAGTCCTCCACACACATCTCACTCTCCATGCTCCAAGGATGGGAAGGTTGTGTTTCCACAAAGCCTACGTGCTTCTTGCTTTCTCTGAGACATTCTTGAGCAGCCCCCAAGGCCCACGTACATCTCTGATTTTTGTTCTGAGTTCAGCCTTAATATCTCCTGATTCTGTGAGCCTACCCTGTCACCAGGTCCCGGCTGAACCTCACTGTGTAATGTTTTGTTCAGAGCCAGTATACAGCTGGCACTTGCCAGTTTGATGGTATCAGCTTGTTAAAATATTGAGATGCTCCTTTGCTATTATTAAGTAGTTATTGTCACCCAGGCCCCACCATAGGGATCTTCAAGTGGCCCCAAGTCTCTACCACTCCCGCAATATGCCACCCACTCAGAGACAAAGTCCATACTACAGCCATAAACACAAGATAACCTGCAAAATATTTCAACACACCAAAGACCCTATGATTTGTTTAATCTCTCATTTAATGCTTGTCCTTCCCATTGAACTCCTAGGTCTTTCAGAACAAGTTCTGTGTCTGTTGGATTCGATAGTCGACCCCAGCACCTACACAAAGCAGGGATTTGACATTTATCACAAATGACTGAAGATATGAATATGAAAAAGTGATAATGTATATGTTCACCAGCCCCAGCAACCTGCCTTGATTTGTGAGTGTGCGCACATGCACACACATGCAGCTGCTCTGGCACACACGTTCTGGACGTGGCCACAAGTCACATAGCAGTGCCCACTGCCTCGCACCTTGGAGGGAGTCCACATCCTGGGCAGGGGTGAGGTCTACACGTAGGCTAGAAAGGGATTTCACTGTGCCCACTGCGGCCTCTGGTCAGGAATCACCACATTCCTCTTTCCCCGGGCTGGTGACAATGCTCTGCCACTAAGAACCTCTGTGATGGACAGAACTGGGAAGGAACCTCAGAGGCAGGAGTGTCACTGCCAGGTTCTACTGTGTCTGCTGGAGCTGAGGCTGTCAGAGGGCCAAGGCTGACCCAGAAAAGCCCAGGGAACTCCTTCCTTGAGGCTTCTCAGTGGGGTGGGAAGAGCAAGGGGGAAACGGTGTGATCTGGGAAGGGACAGCTGGAGCTCAGGCACAGGTGCTGGTGACAGGGACAGTGCTGTTCTCTTTCTTCCTCCTGAGTAGCCACGCCTGGGTCTTGGCTGTCCACTCCAGCTCACACCGGGCTCTGCCTGGCCTGCCCGGCTCCCTGAGGATGGCGATCCAGAGCTCTTGGGCAGGCAGCAGTGCTGGTGAGCTGAAGACCCCTTGGCTGACGAATCTTTCTCAGGGAGCCAGCGTGGAGCCTCGGGAACTAGCCACAAGTCCCGCCACTGTGTCTGCATGCTGACAGAGAAAAGACAGGACGGAGTCCTCCGAGATGAAACGGGGTCTCTTGTGAGTGACCATCACTGCACCACACGGCCCTGGCTGCGAGGCTGGGTGTCTCTCCACCCAGCCACCCTTTGCCATGCTCCTTCATGGTTCACCATACCACGGCTCCTGAGGCACTTGTTTAGACTGGGCACTCCTGGGCCCAGACCCAGAGAGCGGCAGTGAGTCAGGGGCCTGAGACCCTGCTACAGGTGGGCCTTGGCTCCCACGCGGGGAAACACCAGCAGACGCATGACTGGGGCCATCTCAGCCTGGAGGAGCTTGGCCCCGGGTCTCAGCACTGTCCTCCCTGGGGTTCTGCGACCCCCCGGGAACAAAGGGGAAGCGCTGTAGACACAGCCTTAGCCCGTGTGAAAGCAGCACACTTCCCGCGACTCAGCACACCTCACCTCATGCATGGAAGGCAGAGCCAGCACGCAAAGGGGTCAAGCTGGGCCACTGGAGGAGGCAACTGCTGAAATGAGGTCACACCGTAGGGATAGATGTAACCCCTGAATCTCCCACCACTGAAGCACGTGCTGATAGGGCCGAGCCTCAGCAGCAGAACGTATTTTGAAGAGAATAAAAAGGGCTACAGAATTTAAATTGGCTCTAAATGCAATAGGAGAGGTAATTCAGTGTAGACATTAAAAAAACACTCGAGATGTTGACATTCACAGCTTGATTTTATGGAATACTTTATATCATTATGTCTGGCACTCTTGTAAACACCTTACCAACATTCACTCCTCTAGTCCTTAATAGGATTCTGTGTGTCAGACACTATTATGAATCCCATGATGTAGATAAAGAAACTGTGGTAAGTTTGGTAACTCGTCCAAGGTCACACAGGTACTGAGAAGCAGAGGTGGGATTTGAATGTGATCATAAGGTATGTAAGCTGTCCCCCTTCTCTGTCCTGGCCAGACCACCCTGGCATTGAGGCTTCCAGATTCCAAGTCACAGCCTGGGAGAAGCATGGGCTGGTGGTGCTGGGCAGGGACCGGACAGGGAAAGAACACAAGGCTGTGTCTGAACTGCTTGTGTGTTTAGTGTGTGAAGAGGCCCTGGGCTAGGCAGGAGAACACAGGAAGGATGCAGAATCCAAACAGCTATCTTCCCAGGTCACAGGGAAAAAGGGCTGAATGGGTTTAGCATGCAGCCAGAACCTTAGGGAAACTGGTTCCTACATCCCAGAGGAAGACCATTCTGTCAGCGTACCCTAAAAGAAGACAGCTGATGTCTTCATGCAGAGCTGGGTGGCCACAGTGCAGTCTTGGAGAGCAGGGACAAGCCATCTTGTACACAGGTAACATGGTTCCAATTTGTCTTTCCTTTGATAGCAACAACCTTAAGTACTCACTGCAGCCTGCAGCACTGAACACAAGGAAGCCAATCCCCAGAATGAACACAGCCATTGTGCGAATATGCCTTCCAGAGACAGGCAGCCAACTAAGCTTCCAATGGCAGTTGGCAAATGCCACACAGCAGAGGAGATGGAAAAGCAGGACATGGGATCCTGAAGAGGAGCAGACGTCCTACGGAAGAAGTGAGACTTTCCAAAGTAAAGCCCTCCCTGATCTTCTATGCATATTGTTTCTGGACAATCCTAGGAACCAGAACTTTGCAAGAAAAAAAGAACATGACATTTTCACTTGCTCATGAGCTCATGAAGGTAACATATTCATTGAGTACCTGCCATAACACTGCCGTATAATGGGGTGACAGTGGAGAGTATGTGACAATGTCTCCACCCTGATGGAGCTCAGGACATGCCACAATTAAACCTGCCACAATTAAAGGATCTTGAGCTTTGAAGACCAACTTCCTTGCATCGAAACCTTGCTTCTGGTTTACCCTAGCTGTGTGATCATGGGCAAAATAGTTTGGCGTGCTGAATATGTTTGCATTATCTACAAAGCCAGGGATCCTATCAGAATTGTTTCATTTTTAAAGCCTATACGTCAGCAGAAGACATATCAGCATTAGTATTTGTCATAGAAATGATTCTTAGCTGCAAGCAACTCAAATGGACTCTGGCTGATTAAGCAAAACAAGGAGTTTATTCACAGGCCATTGGGCAGTTCATGCAACTGTGGGAGGCCTGCAGAACAAAGCTGAAGGCCATGCTTCAGAAAATAATGCCCAGAACCGTGCCGTACACCTGTCCACCGTTCTCAGCAACACCACCTCTGGTTCAAGGACTGGGCCTTCCAGCCTCAACGGACTGCACAAGAGAGCAAGTATGCTCAAGAAGCGCTCACAGGCAGAACACGACCGTGTCTGCTGGAGCCTCCACCCAGGCTATCACATCCACACCCGCCCTCTTGCCAGTTGTTATATCTAGATGCTCCCAAAGTCTCATGTGCTCATAGGCTGGGCTTTCTCAAGGTGATTATGTCATGGGTGTGTGAAACTTGTCAGTGTGTTAGTCTGCTGATGAGCTCCTAGCTAAGTGTGACTTGGGAGGTGAACTCTGTCTGGTTGGCGGCCACTAGGGGCGTGGCCTGGAAATCGATCTTCTTTTCCTCCCCGTCATCCCTCCTCTGCTATTAACCAGCAATGTTAGGAACTGTTTCTCCTCTGCCATGCTGCCCTGCCATGGAGCCAGCCAACGATGGAGTGAAACTTCTACAGACCCTGAGCCAAAAGAAAGCTTTCCTCCTTTAAATTGTGGGTGTCAGGTATTGTGACCTAGCCACAAGCACGTAACTAAAACACCAATTCTGTGAACTTCTGGTAGAAATGCCCTGGATGTACCAAAACCTCTCCGCAAAACTGACAACACAGAGGTCTGTTACACACATCTCTACATGTGAACTCCCCTAGGCTCAGCATAAAGCAGTTTCAGGCAGGCAAGAGGTGTGGAGAAGGGGTAGAGCACCCTGAGGCTCCCTGGGAAACTGCAAGGGGCAGGCTCCCGACTGGGTGGGACCCTAGCTGGAGGCACAAAGTGGAATAAGGCTGCCACCAAGTGGTTCCACTGCAAATCACAGGAAGACCTTTCTAAATTGGCCTCCCAGAGTTACATGCTCTTCTGGGGTCTGGGAAATAAACTTTCCTCCTCCTGAACTGCTCATGAATTGAGCTCTTTCTATCTGAGGAACCCCAAAGGAGGCAATGCATCTACCCCTGACTTGGGACTCTATAGTGTACAGCATGTTTTCATGGAGTGAATAATTACATGAGGGAATTAATATTGTTATAGCGACTCTCAATGGAGTCACTTGTTTATGTACATAATTGATACTTTAAAACTCTGTCTCTTAGGCCAGAGGTTTAGGCCAGTGGTTCTGCCACCTGCCTAGCAAGCGCAAGGTCCCTGGTTCAATCCTGGTAACTACATACAATGATACGATATTGGGCGTGGTGGCTCACGCCTGTCATCCCAGCACTCAGGAGGCAGAGAAAGGAGGATTGCTGAGTTTGAGGCTTGCCTGGGCTACATAGTGACCTCAGAGCCAGCCTGAACTACAAAGCGAGACCCTGTCTCAAACAAAACAAAAACAAAAACAAAAACAAAAAACCCTCCATCTCTTGACCCTCACAGCAAATCTATAGTGGACAAATATATTTCCACAGCTGGTATCCATTTTCCTTTCTACCCTTAACAGCACTTTGATTTTCTTTTTGAAAGTTTCTTTCCATTCCCAGGGCTTTTACAGAAACTCCTAACATAAGAGAAGCTCTATCCAAACTCTTAAGAAGAGTAGTCCTGGGGTTCCAGGTGCCACCTGAAGGGAGAAGGCTCTTGAGATTGGAACTGGCAATAGGAAGCAGAACAAACCCCACCTTGGAGCCCACAAGTTCTCAGATCAACACACTTGCACTTTTCCGTTCCATCAATCGATGTCTGCGTATCCTGTCCTCATTGTCTTCACACCCTGACCCAATACTCCCAACACCAGGAAGCTGCAGGTATGTTTGTTGAATGGATGAGCAGGTACGTGAATGAATTAGTGAGACTGGGTTGGACAGGACTTTGGAGGCTTTGTATCCCTGAAACTTATTTGGAACCGTATAAATTTAAAGAAGCATTTCAGGTATAGAATAGAACTCCGGTATGTCCTTTTCCTATGTTTTCTCATATTAATATCATATATATCTTGGAAAGTTTTATCAAAAATTACACTGAATTGCCACAGTGTTACTAACTAAACAAATGTTCTGTGCACTTCACCAGTTTTTCTATTGATATCTTTTGGTGCCAGGACTGAACCCAAGGCACCATGTTATGTTATTACTTGTGTCTCATTAGTCTTCTTCAGTCCATGGCAGTTTCTCAGTCTTCCCTTGTATCTTTATGAGCTTGGCACATTAAGAAAAACTAATCGGATTTTTGTAGAATGTCTCTCAACTTGTACTTGTGTAGTGTTTCCCCATAACTGGGCTGGGGTTAGAGACTCTGGGAAGAACAGCCCAGAGGTGACACGCTCACGTCTTGGCATCATACCGGGGAGACATGATGTCCTCATCACTTACTGCTGGTGATGTTGACCCCGGTCATTTGCAAAGGTGGTGTCTGCCAGGCATCTTCACTGTAAAGTTACTATCAATACCCATGGGAGAAAGAAATGGACAATATTCCTGAGAGGGAATAATAGCTACATTGTATTTGGGGTTCTTTTGTAAAGAGAAGAGAGGATTTGGGGGCTTTACTTTGGTTATAACAAATGAAGTTTATGGTCCTCCTCTCATGGAAATATTTTAAACTAACATTTTTAGAAAAAATACATGGGGTTAAAAAGGAAAACAATTGCAAATTTTAACAAATGCATTGAGAAGCAATCTAGAAGTATTAACCACAAAAGTTCAAAATCTTGATTGAGAAACCCACTTTTGAAAAGCCACATTAATAATCCTAGGTACATAAGAAGTTATACTGAGAGATGCTCATTGCAGCAAATTTCACAAGTAAAATGTTAAAGAGACTAAAAATCCAAAATGACAACAAGCAGCCAAGTGCCAATAAATGAATAAGTGGAACGTCATGCAAATATTAAATAACAGGAATGGAAATGATGTAATTACATGTAACGGACTTAGGGATCTTTTCTAAGCCTCCATTATGTTGCCTGGTACAAGAAAGACAGTAATGCCATCACCTGAGATTGTTGCATGGCGTCTTGAGATGCATTTAAAGTCCCTAGTGAAGGGCCTAGGACATCATGGGTAACCATCACTTTGACAAAGCTATGATGCTATATCAGTGAAGGAAGACATAAAATCACATGTGGTTGTGGTTGCATCACTGCAAAAATTTACAGAAAGAAGAATGTAAATTAAACACTTTGAAATATTAGCAGTGATGGTGTGCAGGTAAGGCAATCGTGACTTTCCTCATTTCTAAAATTTTTAAGATATATTTTAATATAGTATTAAAATATTGATATGAAAAATATATTCATTAAAAATACATATCTCCAGCCTTTTACAGTAATTGAGGTGGACCCTGTATTGGGACAGTAAGTAACTCTGAAGCCTTAGAATTCTCTATGAGCCTCCTGTCACTCAAATCTTGGAAGCAAAGCAAATCCCACTGCACAAAACTAACATTTCTTTATAATTTCCGAGTGATATGAATCACCCTTTAGATGAGTGACTAAGTATCTCACGTAAATGAGGAATCAGTATCAAAGATCTCTAGAACACAAATCATTGACAGTTTAATGCACTATCCATAGAATCAAACTCAGAAGCAGCATCAGTTACAGAAGAAGCTTTGCCCAATACATGACACACAGTAGGTGCTCAATAAACATTAAGTAAATGGAAGAATGGCTGAATGCGCACATTTCCCGGCCTTTCCCCACCACCTGCAGCTGTCCAGGTGCAGTCTTTTAGGCCACACGGTGGCAGTGGTGCTCCACCCCACGCAGTGTGCGAGATGGCTGTCTCCATGACTCTCAAGGCCCAACTTCCTTTTCCTTTTCGGGCAAGAAATGTCATGATGCACAGGAAACTCTCCAAAGAAGATGTTCAAGTTGCTCTGCTTTCTTAACGGAGTGGGGGACTCATGCTTCCGGCTGTACGATTGGAAACAACCTTTCAGAGGGTTGAGGCAGCCTGTGGAGCACAGGGCACAGCCTGAACACGGTGCGTGCATTCATAGGGCCAAGGTGGGGAGGACACACCCAGGGCACCTAGGACTGCAGGGTCTGAAACAGGTTCTCGCAGGAGGGATGGCCACAAGAGATCGTGTCCTGAGCCGGGCTGGCAGGAATTTCAGGGACCCAGACTGGGATTCACAACTCTGTCAACCTCTGACAAGACGCTTAGCCTCCCTGGCTGTATGTTCTTGTCTGTGAAATGGGAATAAGACTGTGGAGGACTCTGAGATTTAAATGAAATAATGCACAGCCAGGATTGAGCGCAATGCCCAGTGCACAGCGGCTGGGAAGCCTCCCTGGCTAACCTGACTGCTGTGGCGGCTGTTGGTGAGGATCACAGTGTCACTGATGAGGCCCGGAAATCCCAGGGACACAGCGCAAAGGGACACACAGCTAAGTAGGTCTGTGATGTGTCATGAGAGCCCTTCGTCTCTCCCAAGGGAGGACCTCGAAGAGCAAGGCCAGGATCCGACAGGCCAGCATTTTAGCTACTGCATTTTGTTCATTTGCCTCTTTTTAGTGAAAGGTTGTGTGTCTGGGAGTAAATCAACTGTCACTTCAGGATTCTTTTCAGGGAAAGAGGAAGCAGAACTATGCTCCTTTAATTTTTCCCACTCTAGACCTTAAAGCGTAACTTACATAAAAGGAATCGCAGCCCCAGGAGTCACAGTGAGGAATTTTCCCTAACAACACATTTGGTGCTTGGCTCCCACATTAGGCAGACCTGGTCTAGGCCTTTTACTCTCAGCACCGAAGGTAGGGTTGCTGCAGTCCTCATGTAGTTATCCTGGGGAAGTTTTCTCACATCTCTTCTAAGGTTAAAAAGTACGACTGATGAGGAAAAGCAGACCTGGGACTGTTCACTCAAAAGAGAGAAGAGCAAAAGACAGGAGAGAGGGCTCATGAGAATTTCCAAGTCTCAGATATATTGGACACTGGAAGGTAAGCGAATGTTCTCCAGTTTTTACTGGGTTTATCACACAGCTAAGTGAAGAGCATATGGCCTGAGGGGGATCCTAGTGTTATGCTTTAGTAGCAAACAAGTCCGTTTCCTGCTCACTCCACATGTCCTCAAAGGTGGACAGGTGCTTGTTCTGTGCATTCTCCCTCAGGGATGGGCCTCTCCTGTCTTGTTGCTGGACCCGGGGAAAGGGCACATACACTCACTCTTAAAGCCTTCTGCCCACTGAACTTCATTGCACTCTGCATTGGCCAAAGCAAGTCACCAAGGCACAGAGAACTGAGACCCAACATGTGCCTGGGAGAAGGAAAATGGAAATCTTTGCAGATAACTTGGTGACTGGTTTACTAGGACTCTGGCATTTTAAACTGGCCAATCTGTCAAGTGAAAATCTAGACCACAAAGTATTTTGTGACTGTAACAGTGCCTACTGTCCAGGATGAAACACCCTGGGAGGCCTGGGGCAAAAAAAACCCCAAATTTCAAATTTGCCTCTCTTCCCACTATCAGCAACTTCCTACATTGTCTCTTAATGTCCCTCTTGCCTGCTTCCAGATTATTCCTCACAGCCAGAAGGATTTCCTATTGTAAACAAACAAACAAACAAAGAAAAACCAGCATGTTGTTCCTCTGCTAAAACCCCAGAGGCGGCCCACAGTACTCAGGATGAAGACCCCAAGCCTTCACATGGCTTTCAAAAGCCCTGCTGGGCTGGCTGCCTTCATCCTGCTCTTGTCCTCCTCCTCAGAATCTCCCTCCTGCTGGGCCTGCTGCCCTCATTTCTACTTCCCTCTTCAGGTGACCATGCCCTCCTGCCCCTCAAGTCATCAGATAGGACATCCAAGATTTGAGGTTAGACTTTCATTGTATCCCACTAGTTTTACTCTCCACCATTTACTTCAATGACACTTGTCACAAGGTGAATTTAAATGATCATCTGTTTGCTGGCCTTTCCTTCTTTCAGCGTTAAGCTCCTTGGGTCTGAGTGTTAGGTACCACATGCAGCCCACTGCATCTGTAGCATTTAATAAAATGCCAGCACTTTTGTTACTTAAGGTGCCCGGGAGAGGTGTGGCTGCAGAATACCAGCCTTAGGACTGCTGACCAGTTCTGCCTTTAAACAAGATCATCAGGCAACTCCCAAGCATGATCACAGAGGGGCACTGGTCTAACGTACACTCACCATAGTACTACTGATAACAGTAACATTTACAGGGTGTCGATAATGCTCCAGGTATTGGTGGAAGTACACCGACCTGTATTAATCCTTGTACCTCTCACAGTCACCCTGTGGGATAGACATCATGTCGCAGTGCTGTTCACAGTGAGGCAGCTAAGCCACAGAGAGGTTAAGTAGCCTGTTCAGGTCCCACAACCAGCAGTAGTTGACTAGTGTTAGCAGTATGCAGATGTAAAAAGTTCTTGTAGTACCTGGCATGGTAGAAAGCGGATAGTGGGTACTTAATTACATTTTAATAAATGCTAATAACTGGAGAGCTGAGATCTAAACCCGGCTGAATGGCTCCAGATCCCCTGTTCTTGACCATGCCATGTGTGACAAATGTTTGTCATGCTCAACCTACTAGCCTTCCAGAGCACTTGGCACACATTTGATGTAGACCTTTTACATGTGATGGATGATTATGTAAATGTCACTGGAAGCAGGTCTCTGTGGAACTTGTGTAGAAGGTTTGGCAAAGAGTAGTAGCTTAGGGAGTGATTTGGAACCGTCAGCCTCCAAATGATGAAAAACGCCCTGAGAGTGGAGACAGCTTTCGTGTGCTCAAGGCCTGACAGGCCAGAGAGGAAAATGGCATGACACCAATAGAAAAATCCAAAATGTCACTTGTTCATGCTCTAACTTCACTGATGTCTTTCTAGGACTCCCCACAATGTAGCTGGCTGTGCAAGCCCGGATCCTATTGTCCTCTGACAAGTTCTAACTCCAGGGGCTCCTCAGCCCCTCTCCAAGAGGTTTCCATAAAGTACCTAGAAGTCTGACAAGAAGTCTCAAGTAATTCTGAGCATCATCTTTGTCTTAAGTTTTTCCCCAGCCCGCTTTTCTCTTGTAGTAACCTAGAGCATTATATGCTCAACTTTTGTTTAGAGGTGTATGCATCAGTTCAGAGTGTGAAGGTCTGTGGCTTTTAACTCTGTCTTAAATCTTGCTTAGATTCCCTAGATATTCACTAGCCACTTATTCCTAGGTTCCAGGCATTTTCATCATCAACCTTATGAAAAAGTGCCATTTCTCTATTTTATAGTTGAGAAAACAGTAGGTTACAGTTGTCTGAAGTGCACATTTATCCATGAATAAAACTAGATTCACATTCATGACTGTCTCTCCCAAGAGCAGTGCAGATTTTGAACCTGCGGGTTGAGGATAATAAACCAAGGCGAGCGAGATCCCCTCCTCTAGAAGAAAAAAGAGGCGGGCGTGGTGGCTCACGTCTGTAATCCCAGTACTCAGGAAGCAGAGACAGGAGGATTGCTGAGTTCGAGGCTTGCCTGGGATACATAGTGAGCTCAGGGCCAGCCTGAACTGCAAAGCGAAACTCTGTTTAAAAAAAAAAAAAGAGGCGGCATGGATACGTTGTTACTTTGGCAACCGCACGACGCTTCTTCCGCCTTAGGGCCAACCTGGGCCCGGAATCCCCGCCCCGCGCGCCGGCCTCGCGGCAGCCACTTCCTGTCCGGCCCTGGCGCGTCAGGTCAGTGTGGAGGTGTGGCGCTGGGGTTTCACCTCGGAGCTGGCCTTCGACTGGCCCTTGGATCCGAGCAGAGGATGCGGGTGCAGAGGTGGCAAGGTGCTGGCCACTAAGCTGGGACGCCCGCTGGGGAAGCGGGGCGCGGTTGCCGGGCAATAGCGCGGCCGGCCCCGCCCCCACCTGGCGCTGCGGCCCAGAGGGTCTACGGTGCTGCTCTGGCTGCGAGGGAGGCCCGGCCTGGGGACCATGGCCTGGGAGCAGAGGGGAAGGTGTCGGCCTCCCTGGCCCGCGTACCCCTAGACACGCAGATTCAAGTGGCTCGGCCGTCCTGAGAGGGTTGTGTTTGGCCCCGGAAGAACCCATAGAGATCATTCAGTGAAGTCCCCATCATGTCAGAGATAAGGCGCCTCACTCCTCACCCATTTCGGGTCTCGTGCTACCCAGACCCCCACATTGCCCCCCCTCGGGTTTGCATTACCGTTCCTTTAGCACGAGTGAGGCCTCAAGCCTAGAAGAGTTGTGACTTTAGCCAAAGTCACACAGTCTGTGAACGGTGGGATGACCGCGCAGAGGCGAAGAGCAAGGAACTCCCGGCTCCCTCGCGGCAGATCTGCAAAGCGAAGTTACAAGGGGACACACCCTGGGACGTACATGTGAATCAGGTTCACTGGGAGTGTGCTTCAAACAAACACTCTGGACACTCCAAGGCTTAATGACTGAGTCCCGGGCTAATTCGAGGAATCTATTGTACAGGCTTTCTGCATGATCTTTCCTGTGTGTGGATGAACCTTTGGATACCGACGAGTACATCATACAGCCTCTCAGCTACTGTGAGGTGGTGAATCCAGAGTATCCTGGAGGAGATCTGACAAGACATCAGGAACCCGCTGGTACTGGGTTCTAATCCTTCCAGCAATTTGCAGCTTCTCTTCAGAAACAACCCAGAGGCATATATTTTAATCAAGCAGAGATATTCAGATGCAAACCGTCCCATTTCTGATTGCTGGGTACACTGCCAAGTCTGAGCCTCTGCCACGGCCAGCCTGTCAGGGCCCAAATGAGGCGAAAGCATCCCCTTTGGTCTCTGGCAACCTGTCAGTTGCTTTTCCTCTGCTCTTCTCCATGGCAAGTCTCTGAATCACAGTGGTTCATGTTGGCTTTGGAGAAATTTTCTGCAGAGTGGTTCACCAGTAGAGAAAGGGCAGGCAGCGTTCCGGAAGAATCCCCTCAAATGATGAGTGTCCCTTGCCCTTAAGCAGCAGCCAGAGTTAAATGGATCTCCTTGCTGTTATTCGAGACATTTATGAACACAAATCTGTCTCTGAAATACTTGGCTCTTAGTTGTAGAAGGCTAATAAGCCTGATAGTTGTTTAGTGTTTTACTTTTAATCTCATCATTTATCTTGCCTCCCTTAGGAATTTGGCCCACAATGGCTGATGATAAAGAGAGAGACTTGCAGAAATTTCTTAAAAATGTGGATGAAATCAGTAAGTACCAGTAAATTATAAACAAATTGAGTTCTGCTTTGGAGAGATAAGAGTGGCTATAGAGAAGTGATAAAGTTAGTTCCTGAGTTGTCTGACAAGTTTGTGACTTAAGAAAAAAGTGGCCTTGAAATGAAAAGAATATTGAGAAATAAGTTGCAGCCTTGAAGCAATATTTTCTGATGGTTAACTGATGTCATAGAATCTGTTAACATTCTGATTGGATCAGGTGAACAACTTTCCTCCATATTTCATCCGCTTTCCAGTTAAAAAGAGTAGCTGTTTCCCCACAGCCAAGGAGCCTAGCCATTGCCTTTTGGAGTCATTTCTGTTTTTGATTTATACGAGCAAAATCAAACTGTATTCCCTAAAAGTCTGTTAAGTTACCTGGGTGGCTTGTGATTACTGTTCTCTTTGTCTCCTGAGAAAACCCATCCCCAGCTCAGACAGGTGGGACATCCTTGGACAGTATACTCTGACCCCATGTATCACATCCAAGAGATCCCAAACCAGTCAGACCCTGTTCAGACTCGGGGAGTTTGTCTAAAACTACCATCAAACAAACAAGCAAATTAGCCTTACATAGCAAATAAAAATACGTGAAAATGCTGCTTCCAGCCAATTGTATGGATACAAAGAATTTTAAAAACAGTTTAGGTTAGCTCACAGTGATACATACTGGTGTGTCCTTTTGTTCTTCCTGACTGTCTCTTCTGCTTATCCCTGAACGAAGCCGTATGCGTTCTGGTCATGGCCCACCACCACGTGGCACTTCCTGTGATTTTAGCCCCCCCCCCCCGTTTGCTCAGGTTGTGCTAAACTGCTCTGTATATTTCCAGTTTTTCAGCGTACATGCTGCTGAAGCAAGCACAGAGCCACCACCTGTTTGCTTGTTGCTCCCACATCTTAATTGCAACCTGAGCTTCTTTTCAGAACCTCAACCTGTACAGCCAACTGCCACACCCACCAAATCCTCTGAATACCTCCAGCACCCTGGGTCCAACACTGAGCCATCCCCCCCCCCAAATGGAACCTACCTCTCCTACCTTCCCCTTCTGGACTCAGTGGATGGTACCACCAGCCACAGATCCTCCAGTCTTATCTAACTTCTCCCTCCTCTCCATCCCGCATCCAGTCAACTTCAAGTTTGGCCCATGCCCAGCTCTGTCCTCTCCAACCCTCCCTTGTTCTGGTTCCTCTCAACAGAATTTCAATAACCCTTAATTGTTGTTTTTTGCCACCAAGTACATACTCCCCACTGAGTAATGTATCTAAAATGCAGATCTGGCCCAGACACTTCTCTGCTTGGATTCCTTCTCAGTCACAATAAATGCCACGCTCTCTGGAGTCCCCACATGACTTTGCTCTCACCTCTCTCACCTCCTGCCTCACACTGGAACAGCAGCAGACTTCTGAGGTTACCCACACAGACCCTGCTTTTTATACTCTGTGCTTGGTCTCTGACATTCCCCCACTTCTCCTTTTCTATGTGTCTTTTATTAAAACTTTGGGTTCACTCAGGTATCATTTATACTGGCATTGTCCAGCAGCACTTGCTGTAATGATGGAAATAGACTGGACACATATGGCTGTTGACCATTTGAAATGTGGCCAGTGTGACTACAACTGAGTTTCTACTTTTAATATTCTCTTTACTAATTTAAATTTATGTTGCCCTGTCAGGCATGTTGGCTCACGCCTATAATCCCAGCACTCAAGAGGCAGAGGCAGGAAGATTGTTGAGTTTGAGGCTTGCCTGGGCTACACAGAGAGCTCAGGGCCAGCCTGAACTACAAAGCGAGATTTTGTCTTAAAAAAAAAAATTATATAGCACCATGTATGTGAGTTCTATACACTCATTTTTGTGTTGTGGTGGTATTTCTAGGTACTGTAGAGTATAGTAAAAGAGTACCTATAGCTCAGTGAGGAAACACATGTTAAATAATTTCCCAGTGGCAAGAAAATTTAAGATCTAATCTTTTTGCAACTTGCAAAGATATAGTATATTATTTTTAGTTAGTCATGTACTGTACAATAAAGTAGCAGAACTTATTCCTCCCATTTGACGGAATTTTTTTTTTTTTTTGAGACAGGGTCTCACTTTGTAGTTCAGGCTGGCCCTGAGCTCACTATGTAGCCCAGGCAAGCCTCAAACTCAACAATCTTCCTGCCACTGCCTCCTGAGTGCTGGGATTACAGATGTGAGCCACCATGCCTGGCACTGTGGTATGTGGTACTGATTGCTGGTGGGCATGAGTCACCACGCCCAGTACTGTTGCATGTGGTGACCGGAGATAGAACCAGGGACTTTGTGCTTGCTAGGCAGGCGCTGGAACCACTGAGCTAAATCTCCGGCCTTAAAACTTTATGTTTTTTGATCAACATGTCCATATCCCCAACTCACAGATTTTGGTCACTGCCATTGTACATTGCTTCCAGGAGTTTTTAAGTGAAACCAGGCAGTACTTGTCTTTCTGTACCTGGCCTATTCCAGTTAGCATAGTGTTCTCCAGGTTCATTCATGTAGTTGCCAAGTGACAAGATTTTTCTCTTTTGTGAAGGGTCAGTTCTGCTGTGTGCATCTACACCATACTTTCTTTGTTCATCTCTTGATGGAAACTGATTCCCTGAGATCAGTGCTGCAATGAACATGAGTGTACAGATGTCTCTTTGACATTCTGGCTTCTTTCCTCTGGACGTGTGCCCAGAAATGAATTCACTAGATCATGTGCTAGTTCTGTTTTTAATTTCTGCTGTCAGTAAAGACTTCACTTACAATCCCAAAAATCTATCAAAGTTATGTGAGCCCATCATGGATAAAATTATAAAATTTAATTGAAAGATATCCCAGTGATCAAAACTGGAAAACTCTGAGCAGCAAATTAAATAATGTACTATTAGATTATAGCACAAAATATAAAATAAATATCCATAGGTCTGTACTCATAAAAATAGATGAGTGAAGGCGTGGCCTGGTGATACGTGCCCAGCAGTTAGGAGGTTGAGGGAGGAGGATCATCTGCATTTGAACCCAGTCTGGCCAGTTTATTCAAGGCCAACCTAAACTATATACAGAGTCTTCTCAAAAACTTAAACAATAAATAAATAAATCATGGAATAAATAAGTAAACGAATAAGGCCAACCTTCCATTTAGATGAAGTCCAAATAATTGATAGAGATAATGCTACTTCAAGGAGGGGATCATAATCCTCAAACCTTTTAAAATGAGATGTATTTAATGACTTGCTTCCGAAGAATACATTATGAACGGGCCGGAGGGTTAGCTCAGTGGTTCCGGTGCCTGCCTCGCAAGCGCAAGGTACTGAGTTTGATCCCCGGTAACCACATATAATGCTGGGCGTGGAGACACGCCCACTAACAATCAACACCGCATACCACAATGCCGGACGTGGTGGCTCACACCTGTAATCCCAGCACTCGGGGAGGCAGAGACAAGAGGATTGCTGA